>CAUYRT010056348.1:0-53032 GCA_963574885.1 Lepilemur ruficaudatus
AGAATGTAATCTGACAGAAGGTGGAGGTTATGTGATGATGCAAGCGATGGGGAGTGGCTGTAAATACAGATGAAGCTTTGCTTACTTGTTCGTTAATTATCTCCTGATGTATGGCCAGTTCCTAACAGTCCACGGATTGCTATTGGTCCGTGGTCCAGGAGTTGGGGATTACAGGTGTACACCATGAGGTGATGAACCACAAGAGTCTTAGTGGCTGTGTGAATATTGCTCAGAGTTAAAATCACAAGGCCAGGGCAGGAAAAAGCTGGGCACAGGATGTATGACAGAAAGTTTAACACTTAACAATGGTAGATTCAAAGAAGTTCTATTTAAATGTTTAAGTGTTCAAATTCACAACTTCTAGATGACTTTCTTTAATCCATATCTTGTATCTTGATTAGCTAGAAGTTGCCAAATGGGAAACTGGGTTCTGAAAGACTCAAACTAACAACACCTCAGCTTACTAACTGAATATCAAATGTCCCAGATTTATACAAAAGTAGCATTTAATTGCATGTCATATGCTTTCATCTTAGTTTACAGGGAGAGAAATAAAAGACATTATTCTTTAAAATATCTCTGGCTCAAAGTACAGGAAAAAAGTGAACATTTTTACCTGTTTTCACACCTAAAACAGCTATGAGTCACTTCAATTCTCATTGAAATCTCCCAGTAAAGGTACTTTTTACACAAAATCTCTTCCAGAAAACAGCCAAATGTCTGCAAGCAAACTAAAAGAGAACAAGTCAAAAAGAGCATGGCTCCTCCAGTTCCAAGCAATATTTAAGATTCTTATTTGCCACCATCTTTGCCAAACAGACTACTCTCGGCAGCAGTGACTGGGAAGTAGCTTTCATTACTAAACCCAAGGTCACAGGTGGTTTTGCACTGAAGCATAATTAAATTGTGCAGAATGAATTAAAATGGTTTAGCAAATAAGGTCTCCTTGTTTGGGCTGAATAGAACAGATAGAATGCAGCACCATGTTCAGTCTAAAACCAGGCAGCACTTGGGCCTAAGGGGATTAATCTGAAGTGCAATCACTTGATGATCCCTGACTATGAATTCTTACTTTAAATTATTCCTCAGTCACCCTGGGATGGGAAAAGCAATCACTCATAATTAGTAGGTCACTTTTTTTGTAAGAATATTTATGCAGGGCACGGAAAGGATGGCATAAGAGAAAACCCCTCCTGTTTAGGGGAAAATTGATATGTGTGTTTGAGATGAACATGATGATTAGAAACTATTAAAGAGAAAAGGAAATTATTAAGGATGAAGAGGTCCACTTAATTGTATATTTCCATATGTGTGCTTTAAGGGTCCAAATGGTATTACTGCTGGGAAATAGGTAGCAGAGTGGTGAGAGTAGCTTTTTTCACTTTGGGAGAAGTCAGTTCTTTTCAGCTAGGGTTTTAGAAAAGCCATAAGACTTTTTGAAAATGACTTCATGCCCTTTCCCCCCCAAAAATGATGGGCTTTTTGCCGTTAGGAAATAGAAATATAAAGAGAATCATATACCTTCATATTGTAGAAGACTATAGATATATCCTCAGTTTAGTCATGATGTATCATTTATACCATTTCTACACTATCCTGGTTAGATAATTGTCCAGTCAAGAGATTAAAATTTCCAAATTACTACTTGAAGTAGACCTTTTGTTTGTTTGTGTTTGAACAGTGCCTTTAGAATATATTATGCAACATCGACTTACAACAAATATTTATATGCATTACTTATACAAGTGAGGGGTGTATGTGCGTGTGGTGTGTGTGTGTGCTTGTGTGTTTTTACATGTATAGTAGTCTAATAGTCAAATAAATCCAAAAGCAAGTGGGAGAGATCAGAAGAACCAGTTGCTGACTTATTGGATGGGAAAAATAACATGTTTTTAGTAGTGTACCAGACATATTTGAATGCCATGATTTCTAAAATTATTCACCAAGCAGAGCTTTCCAAAGATTCAGGTCACCAATTAATCATGAATTAATCATATTTTCAAATTCTAAATTTTTTAGTTGCTATATAAATTATATTATAGCTCTACCCCATTAGAAGCAAAATTTGAAATATGTAGGTTTTTTTAAATTGCTTGTTTTTCTGATTTCGTAAAAAGGATTCAGGGTATGTGAATTCAAAACAAAATTTTTAATATTATTGCACTGCCTTCAATTTAATTAAAATGTCATTCTTCAGTTTCTCATCCAACACATGATGTAAGGTGGGTCTTAGAAGCAACACAATTAGATTATACTAATTCACACTCATGTGACTGGCTGGTACTAATTTACCTGTGCAAGAAATAACGTATGTTTACCCACACAAGAATATTGCAAATATTGCCATATGTGAGCAAAATTTAAGATGGATTCAGATTAATCTAAATAAATGTTCACATACCTATGTTAGCCAAATCAATAACTATTGGTAGTTTACAAGTATTCAAGAGGGCTGAGGGATATTTTGAAATTAACAATTACCTTTAGGATAGTCCATCCTTTCTTGCTTGGAGACCTTCCTAAAGCTATTAGTTCCCAGCTTCTCTTCCTTCTCCATATACATTTATTTGCACAGTTTTTGTTTGTTTCTTTATTATAAAAATACTATATCTGTGCATACATTTCATCTAAGTAGCTAGAGGAAATAAATTAGTGATGATTAAGGACATTTCTTCTAAGAGTGGATTCCAGACTGTCACAGCCTACATAGTCAGGATTCCATATAAATAGAATGAACATACATCCTTCTTTGCTTGAGATGGTCCTGGCTCATGTATGTCGTCCCAGCTTCTAGTCCACTTTAGCATTTGCCCCTGATGTTTTTGATTTTGAAGTGAGGTATTATTATTATTAATAGCTGTACTTCAGTAACCCATGATGAATTTGGTAGATGACATTTGCATGTTTCATCTAGTAGTGTATAAAATGTACGTGCAGGAAAGAAAGTTCCTACTTTATCACACAGTAAAATATTGAAGATGAACAGAGATAACTCATATCTTTCTCCCAACACTTTCTGGTCACATTTATGTGCATACTATGAGGTATTCTCACCTCTTTTTCATGGACAATATTCAGAACACTTGTTGATTAAACCAAGTGCCCTGGAAATAAATGAATAGTGACATCTAGCTCTTTCAGGTCAGGGATAATGGCTGGAGAAAGATTGGATGCTGCTGTCCTTGTTAGACACTTGGTTTAACAGCCAATTTTGCTTTAGACTGTGTGCACCTTGACCTTAAGCTGCAAGTAGGCCATCAATTTACCAATGAGCAGCGTTAGTGGGAATCATGAAATTATAGGATAACTTTACATTAAATATGTTTGGGAAATATACATTGAACAGTTGTGTCATAGTTTGTAAAGAGAATAGTCAGAATGTTCTTATTAACTAGTTTTATCATGTATTTTAAAATGTAAACCTCTAAGTATTTATATTATTGCTCATTAACTTATTTTTTAACTTTTCCAGTCCTTTTAACAGCAGTGACTTTTTTGAAAATGTGTATTTATTAAAAATATATGTACTATATTTTATTTCTTAAGTTTATGTGAATGTGTAAATTACATGAAATGTCATTGATATTTACTATTGACTGTGAAGTATATAGTGAAATCACTGATTACATGAAAACTAGACGAGATAAATAAGTTGGAGAAGCATCAACAGCTACGTTACAGAATGGTCAGATTTATTTTTTTATTTACATTTTTTTTCCTTTCTTTTCCAAGAAGTGGGAGAAGTTTTAACAGAATGGTCAGATTTAAACTGTACTGCTACAGAAGGTACATTTAAAACTCATTCTGTAAAACCTGATTTTTTAATCTAGATTAAACAATTGCTCTTTTTGATTTATTTCTCTTATTTTCAATTTCATCAGTGAAGTTTTACCTGTTAAGGTGTTGGCTATGCTAGCAACAGGATTTTAAAAACAGTCTTATAATAAAAGACTAATTAACAAGAAAAAAAACTGTCACAACTGTATTTGATCAAAGTTTTATATGACATGGGAGCCTTCAGAAATAAAGACTTAAATAGAAAACATCTCATTCACAATGGCTACAAAAAATTAAGATACCTAGGAATAAGTTTAACCAAGGAGGCAAAAAATCTCTACACTGAAAATTGTAAACTTTGATGAAAGGAATTGAAGAGCACACAGAAAATAGAAAGATACCTATACTCATGTTTTATTAATAGAAGAATTAATATTGTTGATATTTCTATACTACCCCAAGTGATCTACAAATTCAGTGAAGTCCATGTCAAAATACCAATGACATTCTTCACAAAATTAGAAAAGAAAAATCCAAAAATTCATATGGAAGCACCGAAGATCTGGGATAGCCAAAGAAATCTTGAGCAAAAAAAATTAAAAAAATGAAAGGATAGTCTTTTTCATAAATAGTGCTGGAAAATTGGATATCTACATGTAGAAGAATGAAACTGGACCCTTATCTTTTTCCATATACAAACATCAACTCAAAATGAATTAAAAGCTTAAATGTAAGACCTGAAACTGCGAAACTACTAGAAGAAAACATAAGGGAACCACTGCATGACATTAGATTGGACAAGGATATTTGTGGATAAGACGTCAAAAGCACAAGCGACAAAAGAAAAAACAAAGCAAAAGGAATTTACTGTAAGCCAAAACTCTTCTGCATAGCAAAGTAAATAATCCACAGAGTGAAGAGACAACCTGCAGAATGGCAGAAAATATTTGCAAACTATACATCTCACAGCAGGTTAGTATCCAGAATATATAAGGAACTCAACAGTGAAAAACATTTTCAAAATTCAAATAATTCAATTTAAAAATGAGCAAGAGTTGTTAATAGGCATTTCACAAAAGAAGACATACAAATGTCCACCAGGTATATGAAAAAATATTCAGCATCTGTAATCATCAAAAAACCACAATGTGCTATCACCTCACTCCTGTTAAAATGACTATTTTCAAAAACACAAAAGATAACAAGTATTAGCAAGGATGTGGAGAAAAGGGAACTCTTATATACTGTTAGTGGAAAAGTATAGCCATCAGAGAAGACAGTGGGGAGGTTCCTCCAAAAACTAAAAATAGAAAAACCATACAAACCTGAAATGCCACTACTGGATATATATCCAAAAGAAATGCAATCAGTATGTCAAGGAGGTATCTGCACTTCCATGTATGTTACAGCACTATTCACAACAGCCAAGACATGGAATCAGCCTAAAAGTCCAACAGCTGATGAATGAATAAAGAAAATATGGTATACACGGTGGAATTCTGTCATTTGCAACAACATGGATAACCCTGGAGGACATTGTGTTCAGTAAAATGGACCAGACATAGAAGACAAATAGCACACATTCTCAGTTATATTCAGAGTCTGAGAGTTGATTTCACAGAAGCAGTGACTACAATAGTGATCAATGGAAACAAGGTTACATTTAGAAAGGAAGAATAAGTGTTGGTGTCCTACTGCACAGTAAGGTGACTGTAGTCAACAATAAGATATTGTACATCTCAAAACTGCTAGAAAAGAGGATCTTGTATGTTCCTACCACAAAGGAGTGATGTATTTGAAGTGTTGGATATGCTAATTACCTTGATTTGATCATTACAATGTATATATGTATTGAAACATCACATTGTGCCTTATAAATATGTACAATTATGTGTCAATTAAAAATAAAAATGAATAATAATTATAAAACAAAATTTAATTAAAAATAAATGAAGACAAAGACTCAGGAAAATACATGTATTTTTATACTTAGATTCAATGAAGAATAGACGGCTATGCAGAAATGTGATTGGACAAAAAGTGTATGACCTAATGGTAATAGACTAAAAGGTGGAAACCCAGCAAGGCCTGTCTGTTGAGATTCTTTTTGGCTTCTCTGTGTAGCACTCCTTCTTCTCAGCTATAGGGAAGGATCCGTCTAGGATGAGGGTGTTATGACCTACTATCAGACAAAGTAGGACAGAGGATTTCCTTA
Source organism: Lepilemur ruficaudatus (assembly GCA_963574885.1). Classification (NCBI taxonomy): domain Eukaryota; kingdom Metazoa; phylum Chordata; class Mammalia; order Primates; family Lepilemuridae; genus Lepilemur; species Lepilemur ruficaudatus. The sequence goes on from CAUYRT010056348.1 coordinate 5,993, forward strand.
TGGTCAGCTCCTACACAGAAAGGCAAAGTGAGGGTAGAATAATATTTCTAGGCTTTATGTTCCGCTTTGAGGGAGAGAAGTTGTAGCTTCTATGACCTGCCTTGGGGAAGGAGGAATTATGGTTTCTCTGACTCATTTTGGAGGTGAAAGATGGGTGGGAGACATGAGAGTAAGAGAAGGTTAGAGAGACCTTGCTTCTGAGAACTTCCAATCTTCTTCAGTTCAAAGTAGTCAGCATGCCAAAGCATTGTACTTTGCAATATTGTATTCTCAGCCCCTAACAATAGATAGATTAGATAGACAGTAAGTGAATGACTCTTCTTTGTGAAGAAGCTAGAATTGAATACAAAATTTGCTGGAGCATGGTGGTCTACACTTTTTCTCATTGTTGCTCATTCTCAATCAGAGGTTAGTAATGTCTGAGGCTTTGGAAGACTGCTTTCAAAAATCAACCAAAAGGTCCCTCAGTGGTATGGAATTATTTGTTAATAAGTTTTTTAAATTATGGTGACATATTATTCAAAATAAGTTGGAGACCTTTAATCAAAATAATAAACAAATGAAGTGCAAAACTTCCGATTTTAAAGCTTTTAGCAAATTGTAATTATTGGGGGAAAAAGTATGCACATAGGAAGTCATTGACAAGTATCTCTACAATGCACGTGAGTAGCTAAATAAGAGAAAACTTTAAGGATACAAGATTTAATACCAAAAGTCTATAAAGTGTCTCTGGACTATTTCAACCTAGGGATAAAATTTTAGTTTAAGCTCTTTTTTAAAAATTAGATAAATTCATATTTCACTGAAAAGGCCTATGACTTTGAAATTTCTAAATCTGATGAAATGTAGTTTTAAAAGTTATAAACAGGAACAACTGAAGAAATACTCTAGAAATAAATCAGTACCTGTAAACACATTTGACTGAAATATTTACACAAATTAATATGAATAGAGGCAAATGGGCAATCACTGAGAAAATATTTTGACTAAGATATTTAAACATTTCAGTATAAACACTGCTAAAATTTAGAAACTTCTTCATTTACCACAATTTTATCCGAGTTTATGACTTACTTCAGAACCTGAAAGATTATTTTCTCAATTCAAAAATATCAAATATTATGGTCTATAGAGAATAATCAATTGAATTTTTAAAATTACAAATTTAATATCCACAATGTGCAATTTTGAAGGAGGCAATTTTATAATAAAGAATAAGAATAAGACTATATCAAAATGTAAATAATATAAAATAAATAATATTTTTATTAAAATACAGATAGAACTAAGAAACTGATTACATTACATAATATGCCATAACATAACTACTCTGCTTGAGTTTTTTAGTATTTACACAATCAATAGAAAGATTTTAAAATTTTGCTTTCATGTGTTCAGAGCTGTATTATTTTTATTTTTAGAAATAATTTTATTCTTGGAAATAGGATTTGAATAAAACTGTATAAAATATATGTAATATAATTGATACATAACAATTAAAATATTATATAACAAATATAATAAATATACTATCAGTAAATCAGTTAAAAATATTATTTTTATTTTTATCATCTCTATTTCACACCAAGGTTTGTCTAATTTTAGATTGCAACTTAGTTTCTCTAAATATAAACTCCATACTGATAGCAATCAGCAACACTAATCAAATAAGCAGTCTTACAAGAATAACAGACAGCCTGGTTATTCCCACCTTCTGAATTTTTCCTTGTCAGTTGTAACTCCACTGTGAATATTTTTTAATTATCCTTAGAGGACCTAGGATAACCTTGCCTCCGAATGTTCTGGGTTTCCAGTGGCTCAATCTTGGGGATCAGATTAATAGGTCAATGTTCTTGCCAAATATATGCACAAATACATTCTGTTATTGTTTACTGAACATACACATTCAAATAACACGTTGATCATTTCTTAAGTACCAATTATATTGTGCTGCTTTCTAACTTTATCAAGTTAAATATATACATTTCATTCTCAATTTAGAATTTTAATTCATGATACCTTTATAAATGAGTAAGTAAATAGACTCTGAATTTGTCAATGAGACATGAAGTGGGAATTCAGCAGCAAAAAGAAAAAAAAAAAAAGTTAACCATACTCCTGCCTTTCTAAACAACCCATTTATGTCTTCATGTGCTGAACAGAAACAGCTATTTTTAGTCTATGCTTTAAGATACATTCAGTCTGTGTTTTAAAAGAACAATCATTGTACTTTCTCCCCCTTTTCCACTGAAAACATCTTAGCTGACCCTCTGTCCCCACCTACCCCTGTTTCCCTTAAAGTTTAGTTAGCAAGTCCTTTTAGAGCAAAAGGTTTGGTGAGCAAGGTTTGTTCTAGCTTCTTTTGTTGGCAAAACATTTACACTGCTGAAGGCATCGCAGCCTCTGCTAACTATTGATTTTAATGGATTTTGTTGGCCATTCCTAGTACATCTGTCTGCAATAAAACAAAGATCCCTTCAACCTCTGTAGGAATTTCAGAGCTATGAAAACTCAAAAAATGCCAATTGGGAGATTACTTTACCTCCTTTTTTGGGATTAAAGATTAAAGTGCTCTTCTGGGATTAATTTGTGTTCATCCAAGCTTTTCAATAACTACTTTTCTCACAACTCTAAAAGAAAATATATATATATTTTTTCCAGTGAAATACCCCCTCTCATGAACCCAAAGATGCTACATAACAACAATCAAAAACATAGGCTAATGATAATCTAAAGAGAAATATTGTAATAGGAAGCAATCCATCCTTGAAAAGCTCTGAGATAACATCCTTGCATTTCTTCTTCACTCTCTCTACAGGTGCATCTTCCAATTTAACCCTGCATTTATTTAACTGTCCTTCAATAAGAACATAGTTATTGTTTTCCTTCTGTATGTAATTTCACCAGGAAACCAAAAGAGAACAAAAAGATGTTGATTCTGTGAGTTCTCAGACTAAAGTCAAGTCCTGTTCCTCATTCCTTAACCAAGGTTATAATTCTGCAATATTTCTGCCTTCAACTCCTGACAGATAGAGGAAGATAATTCATTCTAAATTACCACGAAAACCTCCAAAAATCTTTAGGCAGATTGTTCCAAGGCAGAGACACTAGGATCCTGGATGTTTAAAAACAGGTGTAAACAGATTTCAATTCTTCTACAGAGACTGAGACTCTGAAAACAACCCCAGGCTCTCTCTGACTCACATCTTTTACTTCTAACATCTCCTCCCAACTCAGTGGGAGCAAAGTAGGCCTTCAGCTCCAGGCTGCAAACTTTTAGTTGCTGGAACACTTGCACATTTAAGCTTAAGGAAAACAAATGCCAAGATGCTGTAGCTACCAGGATTTATTTCTTTATTCATTATTGTTAATATTTTTCTTCTCTATCATAAATGCCTAGAAACTGCCATATGAAATCTAAGGAATGTTATTACTCAAACAACAAAGGGAATAGAGAAACTTAATGTATTTTAACATTTTACAGGAGGCAAGCTAAAGTGAATAAATACCATGCATCATAAAAAGAACCATATTTTTTAAAAGCAAAATAGAGAGGTGCTAATAAAAATGAAGGCTTTCCTATTTCACTCAATCTCCTGCAGAGAAAGAAAAAGGAAGCCATGAAGCTGAGGGGCTCTGCACTCTGAGCCAGGGATCCTGTACAGATGTCTAGGTATTGTTTTTCAGCCTTCCCTTCCAAGGTCAAGGGGGAAATATACCTATATAGGACAGATGAGACCTTCCTGAAGGTTTGGAGGATTATGTCAACCTATCAGAGGAAGAGGAAAAGTGGTGCTTGAGGCCGAACATGTTCATTGCCAAAGATCTGCTGCTCCTACTGGGAGAGCCTGTCCCCAGCCTGGTAATCTCTTAGCTCACTTTTCCAAAGCAGCCCAGTATCTGTGACTGTTGCCCTTAGAACCACTGAGACAGTCCCGATAGGGATTACCTTTCTAGCTGCTGATGAGTGAAGGAATAATTTGACAGAGGCTATAGAAAAGGCACTGGCTTCCTTCTGGAGGGAATTTCCAGTTGCACTAACATTATGACACACAGGAGATGCACTGCCTTCCATATGGAATGAAGCAAAGCCATCAAACTCATCTGATTTAGGACCGTAAACCCGGCTTCCTATGGAGCTCTCAAAAGAACAAGGTCAAGACTTCCAGTTTGAAGTCATTCAGCACTCTTTTTTCTACAGCTGCTGATTTCCCTCAGAATTGTCTTTAATGTTAGGACATCTATAAGGTTGTGCTCATAAAAGAAAAAGACACAGATGTTTCTTTTAATGCCCTGACTACATAGCTGATGGGTCAACTTGCCATATTTTGCATATTTTAAAACATGATGTGGATATTCTTTTAGGGAACAAAATGCCGTTGTATGTCACAACAAATTTTATATTAATGATTTTCATGGGAGTACTGACTGATTAAATAGTGAAATAGATACATGTGGGTTGTTGATGATCTGTAACCCACCGGGGAAATAAAGGAAGAGTAAACAGTTGAAAAGAAGACAAGGACAGGGAAATAAATCTGAGGAGGGGACATACAGAATGCCTCTAAGTCTGTGAAGAAACCAAAGGGAGTTCGTTTGAATTTCATATTGAAAGGGTTTTCTTTTATCTCTTTCTAAAGGAGTACAATAGAACATATTTCTAGCAATAATAAAAAAATGTCGAGTTTTGAATGGGAGTGTGCATAAACATGTTTTGGAGGTTGGCATTGAGAAATAAAAAAGTGTGTTTATAAAAAAAGTTTCAGTAGGTCTTCTTCACTGAAAGAAATGATCAATTTTAGAAAAAGAAACGGATATGCTTTGAACAAATGAGCTCAATTTCTGGCTTTACAAATGTTGTTTCATATTTGACCAGCAGGAGGTATACTTTACAAAGGGCTCAATTACAAACTAGCCCTGTGGAGTGTGCCCATAAATCAGTTTTGGTAGTAGTTTGAATTATGTTCTTAATCATGTAAGGATACTTTTGCTTGAAACTATTCTTTCTCATATTTCTGGCAGTCTCTCTTATTTATGGGCATGCTGGAATCTGGCCAAAGCTTTTTCCCTAGGTAAAATGACAACATCTTAATTAGGAATGTTTGGTCTGTGGCTTTAGCTGCCAAAGAGCGGCCCCATTGTTCAATGCACAGACATCCATCATCAGCCTACTCCTAATGCCTATAGTCTAGTGGTAGAAGCACAGGGTTGGAAGACATTTGAATCATTTCTTGGATCCCTGCATTTGTCTAGTTGTATGGAAAATGGCAAATCACACTCTCTCTGAAGCTTAGCTATGTTATTTTTCAAGTGGCTATCCCAGTTTCTAGCAGGTTTGTTGTGAAAATTGAACAAGGTTAAATCAAGGGAATCACTTTTTTATAAGAAGATAAACAAGCACAAAGTAATGTTAAAATTATTTTTATAAGGGGCAATGTATTACAATACTCAGGTGAGTAAAAAAAGATGCTATATTGTGACTTCAGCTAGTATTTCCTTAGCAACATGATAGAGAATCTAAATTTCTTGTGGGATACGGTAGGCCTGTGGTCTACTCATCTTTGAAGCTGCAAAGCATATTACGTGCTCAAGAAATATTTGTAAATGCAAAAGAGAAGGCCTCACAAGAAAACAAAAACAAGCAAAAAAGCTAACTAGAAATCTGTACTCCAAGAATTTCTTTGGATTATAAAGGAAACTTAAAATGATTATGTATGTGTATGTGTGTTATGTTGTATGTGTAGGATTGTTTGATGCCTGTGTTGTTGGAGATAGGAAGAGCTCACAATTCAGAGCAAATGTGAGGAAATATTGGTCTGTATCAAATTTTAGTGATTTCAGAAATAAGGAAATATCCAACTTTATGAAGTACACACTAAGCTACACAATTTATGACAAAATATTTTGGTACAGTGAAGATTGACAGTTGTCAAGCTTTATTCAAAAGCATTTTAATCATCAAGCCTGTCACCTTTGTCAAATCTTTTAGAAGTACAAAGCAAGTGCTCTGAAGAAAGACCAAACATAAAAACCTGCTCTGCTGCCACTAGGTAAAAATGCCGAATTCTGAAAGAGCTACCAAATCATGCTCTGAGCCACAATAAAAAAATGATGCGAAGATCAAAAACATTAAAATATGTTTTAGATTAAGACCAACTCCTTATTAGTAGTGTTGTCAAATCTGGTACCACTTACCAGGTTGCCAATAGCTAACGAAAAGCAAGTACTACTTTGTTGAATTGAAAACATGTAAAAGATAAACAAGTAAAGGAAAGATGCTACTTCTGCTGTTCTTCACCAAGGCTCATGTTTTCAAAGATTAAGTGACTGTCCACCTTTACCTTTCTCTGATAATTTAAAAAATTTGTTTTAATTGATAGCCTAAGAGTTCTTTGGTTTTTTTTTAATACATTTTATTTTGAAATTAAGACTTGTAAGAAATTGTACAAATACTGCAGGGTGTTCCTGTGTACAGTTCACCCAGCTGTCCTCAATAACATCTTATATAATCATAATACATTCTCGAAACCAGGAAATTGACATTGGTACAATTCTATTAACTCAAATACAGACCTTCTTCGGATTTCACTCATTTTTACATGCACTCTCTTTTCTCTCCCTTCTGGGAATTTTTGAGTTACCTAAATCTCTGACTGGTTATCAGTAATAAATATCGTGTGATACAGAAACAAATCAATGACCAGCAGTGACATTAAAACGAGCAGTGCTAAACCATACACCCCATCTGTTTTCACTTACTTCACAGAGTTTCTGACTTTAGTCTACTTAATCATTTCTACCCCCTCCTCTCTTCAAACCTCCCTCCCAAACACCATATTCAGGGAGCAACTTCCTAAAACAAGGTTTGACATCTTTGAGTGTTTTATCTTTGATAAGCTCAAGGGAGTCATTTCTATAAATTCTAACGGTCCCTTCTGACATTAATACTGACAAATTAAAGAAATGAATGCTATTTATAAATTTAAGAGCAATATGTTCCTCTAACTTGTCAAGGATAGTGGACTATTTCTACCTGGAGAATACCTGAGTTCAACTTGCTAAGGGACAATGAATGACATTGTTTGGAACAGAAAAACCAGTCTAAAGAAGACTTTTATGCGACTCAGTGGGCACCAAGGCAGTACTTTGGGACTGATGCTCAAGGATGACATATTTAACTGTGCCATATCTGAGAGAGAGAGAGAGAGAGAGAGACAGAGCGAGCGAGCGCGAGTGAGAAGGAAATAGAGACAGAGAGATCATGAGCATTTTTAACCATTTAATACATCATATGTGTTCTTGTGGTTGAATTGTTAATCATCATTGCAATTCATTATATCATCAGAAGGATTAAAACAGGCTTAATAAAGGGATCACAGGCCACGCAGAGGCCAGTGGATAGGTAAAAAAAATCACCATCACTGTGCACAAATGGAGAAAAAATAGACCTAACCATTAAAATTGTGTGAGCTAGATTGATAGTTTATTAAACCAAAGATGGCCATCTCTTGGCCATTTATCTAAAATTCCTCATTAGAAAAGCATGAGAACAAGGCCACTTTTCATGAGCTATTAGCTGGTGACATAAAAGATAAAAACTAAGACTTCCATAAGATAAATGCTTAAATGTTTTTTAAACTCCTAGAACACTAGAGAACCTTTTTGGGAGACACATGACCTCCTTTAACCACTGACTATGTATCTAACTAATAGAGGAAAATTAAAAGATACTGTAATAAATCACTCTACTTTCTTAACCCTACTTTTCTCAAGTTCAGACTAGTCTAGTTAATAGCATCAATTTTTACTTCATTCTCCCTGCCATAAATTTAGCCACTGCTATTGGACTCTGGCAAGTCTGGATGGATAATGTGTGCTAGGGGATGGGCAACATCAAGTTAGATGACCTGCAAGGTTAGGTTTATGACTATGGGCATTTAAGCTGTTTTTAGAACATACACTGGTAGGAGCAGACAAGTAGCACATGACAATAAATAGCTTTGTAGAGATATTGTGGTCTCCAACACATAGGAAAACTGAAGAGTATTCCTGATGAAGTAGCATGTCAGGACCAATCCCAGACATTAAGTACATTGAATTAGAAGAATAATTGGGCATCTTAACATTGAATGAAAATTTATAGAGCACTGTTACCCAACAGGGCCTTTGCCCTTTGTGGGAACTTTGGGATCCACAAACACAGAAGGTTAGGGCTTCCATCAGCTCATATTTGCTGTCACAGAAATTTGGCCTGCTAATTTTATTGGACTATAGCTAGCAGATGGTAAATTACTGGGCTCAAGAGGCCAGGCATTTCAGGCTAAAGAATTCAATTTTGAAATGGAAAGCTTTGTCAAATATTATCTGAAATCCAAATATCAGCTATAGGCAACTAGGATTTCTGGGTAGGCCAGCCATGATATCCTTTAGATCTGTGCTTGTCAAAATTATCATATGTAGGTTTCTTTTATGAGGATTCATTTATTATTTTTAGATGATAAATAACATAATATCTACTATGTGATACAAAAAAATTCATATACCAAAAAAAAAAAAAAAAACAACCCTTCACTTGCAAGAGTTTGCAGTCTGGGTATAGATAGGCAAGAAAACACATAATTATCATGCAGTGTTCAGTGTACAATGATAACACACATGCCCTTGGAACACATAGACAGGTTACCTAACCCCAGAGGGAGAGAAGAAGATACAGGGGCTTCCCAAGGCTCTGACATTTTGACATTCATTGCATGTAGCATATAAAAAGAAACCTCTCTCAAAGCTTTGTTCATAATTATATCTTTCCTCTGACCCTGGAGCAGCTGTTATCATATCTTTTGTGGAGCATTTGCATTATATCATCTTTTCATCTATACTTTCCATCATCCCTATTACATGGGGAGCCCTTTCAAAGCAGAGAACTGCTTCCTCAGGCCTCTCCAGCTGTGAGTACAAATGAGGTCACATTAGCAACACATGTCACAGGTTCCTGCTCCACCTGTGTAGTAGCAGAGACCTTGGTGCATAACTCACATTCACAAATAATGATTTCTGAATGTTCTCAGAGTTTTTTTTTCAAAGCTTACATATATTTCTCCCTTGTAATTCCCTGCACTCCCACCCTCTGTCATTGTACTCTGCCATCTGATGCACCTGCTCTGTGCAGCATCTCACCACGAGGGCTGGTACTTGCTTACCAACGATGACACCAGTGCTGAGGGTGCTGTCTCTCAGAATTCCACAAACCATGTGAATCCTGCTTTCAGGTCTAAGTTTGTCCCTTAAGCAGTGATGCTGCTCCTCAGTTGTGGCCGTGTTGTTCAGTCTCACCTGAAACAGCTCTGCTTCCTTGACTGCACCCACTATCTTCATGAGTGTGTATAATCCTTGAGCAAGGGCTTGAAGACTTGTGCATGCTTTCTTCTCCAATCCCTGCCAACTCCCCAAAATCATAACCACTGCTGAATCTAGCAGCTTTTCTCACTCCTGTAAATCAGCTCTTGCAAAGTGACACCTAAGGGTCACTCTATGTACTATTTTATTAGGTACACTCCTTCAGCTTAGCATGGATGCCTGCTACATTAGCATCACTACTCATGCACTGCATGATGATCTTTATATAGTCTATTCTCAATCAAATGAAATGTTTAGTAATTAATTCATAATCACATCCAATATGAAATAGCACCACCTAATATCATGCATTTGAGGGAAGAATTTTTTTCTATACTTGGAAACCAAAGCAAATAAATGTGAATAAATGGCATGAAGAAAAAAACAAATTCAACCCACTGTGCTGCAAGACTAACAATATGTCAGTAATATGTGTTTGCCAAAGTGCCATCTCCATGAATTAATCTTTCATTTCATCTCTGGGTTTACTGTCACACTTCAGCTGGGAGAACAGTTACGAGTGAATTGAGATTCTTTTCTACTCATTCCTCATGCTACAACATAATAAATATTTTTATCACCAATCTTTTCTCAATGCATATATTATTAGAAATCACTGAATTCATCTCATAGTTGACTTATGGAATCAAAAAGAAGTAACATTCTTGAAAGTATGGAGTACATGACCAAAGTTTACATAAAATCCATACGAATGTATTAAATACTATCAAACACACACACTTACACACATACACAGTCATGTATCAATCTCTAGTGCTTTACATATGAAAATAGCTTTACTGTTTACTTTAGATTTTGTTTTAAAGTTTTCCTTAAATAACTTATTTATCTCTCATGTTAAAAGGTTCCATTAGCTGTTGATAGTGATGGATATGAGGGCCAGAATACTGGCATCCATTTACTGAGAAGCTTGATATCATACACGAATATGTTGGATGTAATGTCATGCTATAAGGAAAAAGACAATGCTTAATTTAATGTAATGGACAATAATTTCCCTACAATATACATGCAAGTAGCTTAATGTTACTGGAGAATGACAGATTAAATAACGGTTTTTTTCTCATGGTGATCACAGAAGTAAGAGGGGACACCAGAAGCACATGCTATAATTTCTGCATCATTCCATGGCCGACACAAGTTGAAGTGGCCAAGCCTAAAATCAACTGATGGAGAAATATATTCTCCCCACGATGATGTGTTGGCAAATATATGGAAAGACAGTGAAGAATTTAGACCTATATATCAGTCTACCACTTCATAATCTCATGTCATATTTCTATTTCTAGTCTGCTTTTTTGATGAAGAAACATGATTTGAAAAATTCAGTGTTTTATCCAAAGCCATACCTAAGAGTAAAGAAAAGAAATCTAATGATTCCCTAAGTATAAGATAAGGTATACTGTTGGGCTCTATTCAGCCTGATGAAAGGCTGAAAAACATCCACAATCTCAAAGTCTTTTTAAAAAAAATTTTACAGGATTGTGACCACAACCCTATAAATTTTTACTTTTGAATAACATTAAGAGGATACATATTGGTAACAACCAAGTGGATTACTAAAGGTTACTAAAAGCCAGTTTTCCAAAACAATGTGCACATGGTTCAAGTTTACTGAGGTTTTAAGTTTGGTATTATAAGAAGTCTAACTGCCATACCACATTAGACACCCTTGTGAAGTTCCTAACATGCATTGCAAACAAAGGGAAAATAAGAATCCCCAAATTTGGGGTAAGGATGCCTTGATATAAGTATTGTTTTGAACTGAAAATGGTTTTGAATTGCTGCTTTTCTTGCTTTTCAATTATAAATAACTTGATTTATCTCAATCATTAATTTCCTTTGTTGTGTGCTTACTGATAAAGTATACACTGTAAACATATTCGCAGCAACAGCATTTTAGACTTGTGATTTTTAAATAAGGACTCTATTCTAAGGCCCATTTGTGTTTCAAGTAACTATCACTTACAGTTCCATTTCTATTGTATAAGTGTACATACTTTCTCTCTTACACTCACACACACAGACTAGAAAATAAGGTGCAAAATGGCACTTTTCATGGTGGAGTGACTATTGTGTTGGAACGTGGAAAGTAAGAGTGGATTTATTAGAATAGGGTGACATAGAGTTTTGTGTGTAGCCCAATGGCATAGAGTAGGACGCTATTTATTTTAGATCAATGCCCACACTACGATTAGGTTAGATCAGGGAAGGAGGTAAATGAAGCCCAATACCTGAAACTACTTTCAATGCTCTCAAAAAGGTGGCCCTAATTCTGCCTCTCTAAACTCATATACCACAGGCAGCATTCTTGACTACGTAATTAATGTACCAACAACCTGACAATGTGTGACACCAAGGGTTTTATTAATGCAATTTCTAAATTATTAGTGAAAAATCAATAATTTGGTAGCTGTCCAGATGTTTCTAATCACACAGATGCTTCTAAACATATACATGTTTGATATCAGTGGTTGAACTTTTCACTTTTGATCCATATGTTCCGGTGTTAATTAGTTGTACTGGTTATTATGAATTTGACTTTTCAATACTACGGTATGTATAATAAGGAAATCATCTGTTTTCTTTCTTTCCCTTCTTCACCTCAAAGTTAGGAAAATGGTGACAGGAAGCCCACAAGATTTAAGAGGATAAACTGAGATTTATAAAGTTTCTTGAAAAAGGCAAAAGAATGGTGCTAACAGTATATAATAGTTTGGATATTTACTTACTTGAGCATTTTATCACTAGATAGTATATACTATACTTTGAACTGACCTGGTAGAGAAATATTTAAAGTTTCTATATTTAATTCGAGGCTTTTAAAACTTGTTTGAACTCTTAAACCACAAGCATATGATTTGTTACGTTGAAGTCTCCAAGTGTTAAATCATGTATTAGAAAAGTGAGTACAGTGAAAAAAGGCCTAGGCTTTGGAGTGAGGGAAAAATGTTTCAAATATCATTTTAAGAGTTGTGTAATGTGAGCAAGTCATTTAGCTTCCATAAAACTTAGCTTCCTTACAAATGACATGAGAAAAAATGCCTACCTTGTAAGATGTTTGTAAAGAATAATGGTGGTATAGGAACAATGATTTTTATTAAACTCCATCAATAAACATTAAGTTAAAATTGATTACTTTTAATTTCCTAAATCAGGAAATAGTTAAATGTTACATAGAAAGTCACCACATTAGTTCCATGAATTAGAGAAGGAAAGGATCCTTGTATTAAAATGGCTAATCCTTCACGTTTTCCCCTCTGTAGCTTTCAGATCTCAATCTTGTGGCAATCAGCACAGAAAATGTCATGATGATGCCCACTGGATTATACTAAAGAGAAAGATTATGGGAGAAGGGAATAAAATAGGGTATGTTATCAATTAGAACCATGATCGGAAGGGATTATACATAGTACAGTTGAGATTATACACAGTAGAGTCAGGACCCTAACTACTTTTTTTTTATTATGCCCAAAAAAGCATAGGCTAAATTTCAGCCTTTTGTGGATGGGCGCTCATCCATACCAAAAGGGCCAATTCCTCTCATCATGTGCTGAATTAATAGTACAGACTAGTTTACAACTGGAGAGAGTTTAAACAAAAATCTAACATAGAACTCCATCTTTTTGCAGCCAAACTGTCATAGGAATTCACTTTACGTCAGAAAAATATAATTTGATATTAATTTTCAACTTTTTAATGTGTTCCAAAGTGGGATAATACTATATAATGAGTTGTAAGAGACAAATTACGGTGGTTGTGTCAGTGTTTTTGAATTTTGCTTTCTGCAATTTCACAGAAACTAAAACCAATGTTAAAATAATTGCACTATTGTTTTACAAAGGTAATGAGATACTGTGGTCATAAATGCCTGATCATTATAATTGATGAAATGGATTTGACTCAACTGATGTGTAGCTAAATGATTACTAATGAATTAACAAAGTTGAGTTTAGACATAATCTTCATGTTAATATTTTTAAATTTATATATATAGTCATATATGCATATATACAAATGCATATACAAATATATACAAATAGATAGTTTTGAACTACAAATCTATATATTTATATGTCTGTTTTTCTTCAATAATTTATTCCTTCAGCTGATTTATCCAGTAGATATGACTTGTTCCATACCATTCTGCTCTCCCACAGTATGATTCTTGTTTCAGTTATCTATTGAGGTATAACATACTCCAAAATACATTAAACAACCACCATTTTATTTTTTCATAGTTCTTTAATTTGAGCTAGGTTTCTGCTGATCTTATAGTAGTTCACTGATGTGAATATGTTTGTCAAGTGAGCCCGAGGCTGGGCTCAGCATCTTTTTTTCCAAGCCATCTCAGGGATTTTCCCTGTCTGTACCGCCTCTCCATGTGGTCTTTCCATCAAGATAGTGAGACTTCTTACATGGAGGCTCAGGATTCACAAGAACACACAAAAAAGGAAGCCATGAGGTCATCTGAAGGGTTAACCTAGGAACTGGCCAGCATCACTCAAAGCACATTCTGTTGGCTAACAAGTTATAGGACCAGCTCAGATTCAGGGGAGGAGGAGAGGTGGCATTACATTACAGTATGAATATTGAGAGTCATAAATACTGGGATACATGATTCATCTTCATCCACCAGAGTACCGTCTGTTCCCTAATGATTTATACTCTCCCTGATGCAAAATTCATCCTCCCTTTCTCAAGATATCTAAATATCTCATCCCATGATGGCATCAAGCTCAGTCTTAAAGTACAAGATATTAGCATGAAAATTATGTCTAGGTAAGAATGAGTTTTCTTGAGTATAATTCTTACTTTATGAGAAGACCTTTCAGTAAAGAGACATATTATTATCATTCCTATACCCACTCAGCATACAATAGTGAAATAGGAATCTGATATGTGCAAAAGGCACACCCACCTAAATATGTGTGTGTGAGGGGGGAAACTTCAGGCATAATCATCAGTAGTTCACAGTCATTCTGAAATCCATCTTTACCTCCTACTCTAGGGTGGAGAATGTAAGATGGTTAGGATTCATTTCTGTTTGGCTTCACCTATGAGTAATTCTCCTTGTTTGATTTTGTAATCTGGGTCCTTGACTCTTAAAGAGGCACCATGGCTCTTAAGAAATGGTCAATGTTTGCATCTGAGTATCTTTCTCAGCCTGCTTCCTCACATTAGATGTTGAGGAACCCAGAGCCTCATTTGCCTCTTGCACTGTCTCTGTCCCTTTTGGACCAAATTGTTATAATTCCTTTAAAAGTTTTGAGGGACCTTTATGATTTCAATTATAATCCACTCCAATAGACAAAAGCCATGCCTACAAATCTCTCTAAAATAGACCTAGCTCCACCTCAACCTGGAGGCAGGAAGCCATGGAACAACATATCTAACATTACCAGAACCTCCTTTTTCTAGGGGAAAGTGGCTATGAGGCATTTTGTTAATATCAGGAAAGCCCCATTTTCTGGCTGAAATATTATGAGAAGCTGTGCTTAGTCTTTTTGAAATCTTTATAAAGGGTCTTGTAGCCATATCTTTGACTTGGTTTTACTCCTAAGTCTATATTTGATTTTTTCCCTGAGGCCATTTCTACTTTGAGAATATGTTTGCTACATGGAGATACTGTGCATGAGAAATTTTTATTTTCTAACCTGGCAAGTCCAGATTGGAAATGTTTCCTATAGATTCTGACTGAAAACAAAATAGTTGCTCCTTTAGTTCATCACGATCTTGTAACTTCTTGTACACAGCAAAAAGAACTCAGTAAGTACTTTCAGCTCTTGAGAGATAATAACCAAGGGCAAGAAAGATGAATTATCTGTCTAACATTTAGCTAACTGAGAACAACACCTGCTCAGATATCCTTCCTTGGCAAATATTGCTTATTTCACTTGTGTCTATGTGTGTATGTGTTTTGGGGAGGGCATATGGGGTGACTAATACTGATCACAGGCTAGAGAGCCAGAGTAGAAATGGCCAGAGAAAACGAAAGGGCTTAAGAGGCCAAAGAACCTAAAAACACAGTCCTTGAATGGCTCTTATCTATACAAACATTCTATTTTTGAGGCACCAAAGCACTTATGCAACTTTCTTATAAATAAGATTACCTTCAACTTAAAGGATGATGGTAATGTAAATTATAGAAGCAATTTGAAAATGTCAGCTATTTTTTCTCCCAAATGATCTGGTCTGAAGTCTATTTTTATAAATAAAGTTTTGTTTTAGTAAAGCTACACTCATTCATGTTCATATTTTCTATGGCTACTTTCATTCTACAATGGCAAAGTTTAGTAGGTGCAATAGATACCATATAGCTCACAAAGCTGAAAATATTTACTATCTAGCCCTTTAAAGAAAAAGTTTGCTGGCCCTCTAATCTAGACAATCTCCAGAAACAGAAAGGTCACTTGTGAAAACCCTCACTTATTGAGCTACCTTCATACAGCTCAGATGACTAAGATGGAGCTCCATTTCTATATAGTCTTATTATCCAGATAGAAAGTAATTAATAAACTAGTCTGAGTAAGTATATCTCTTTGGCATTTAGCCACTGAGTCTTTAATTCAATAAAATAAATAGAAATAATATTCCATAAATACTCTGGGTTACAGAATGCTCAGAGATTACATTTTAGGGGCATGGCCCCAAAACAGCTAATGCTCAATTCTATTAGCAAAATTAATAGAATTAATTGAAAAGTCTGTTCAAAACTTAATTTGTTCCTTATTTTTTGCCTTTGACTTAGTAATACCCCATTATTAATAATTGAAACATATAAAACATACAAAAACTCCATATACATTAAGGTAAGTGCAAGAATAATTTTTACCTTGCTAGATTAAAAAAAACTTACTGATGTTTTCAAAATCCTCAATAATAAAAATACCAGCTGACATTTAAGTCATTACATTTTGATCAGAATCATTAATGTACAGACAAAACTTGCTAAATATATTGCCATTATTCGGCACTGGACAGTGGACTTGCATCAGCCAATACTAGTAAAACTCATTTTGAGAAAACTCAACTTAAAAAATAAAAATCTATAGTAATGGCAATTCGCAGCTTTTGAGAAGTTGCAATGTGCCGAATTCTGTCCAAGAAGGATGACTTTTATTACCCTACTTTACATATGACATTTATAAAACATAAGATATTAGACAAAAGTCAGACTGCTAGGTCTAAATCCAATATCTGTGCACTTAACTCCCAGTTTTGCTATCTCTGGGATTATATGAAGGAAGGAATGAAGATATGTTTTTACAAAGTGATATCCATGTATGAAGAATTTATGGCACTTGTTTTAGAATATAGATTCCATGAGAGAAAGAACCTCAGTGTGTTTATTTTTCCTTTCTCATAGCACATTTCATTATATCTTCTACAAGCACAATGTTTGATAAATGTTTGCAGAGCTGAGAAAGTCATTTTGGTTTTATTTCAGAAAGTGCATTACAGCACAACTTTTCAAGAATTCATATAAGCAAGGCATATATTCAAAACATCTATTTCTTTCACAATCTAGATATTTGACAATGTTCTTCTAAAAACGTATTAAGTTATTAACCATTGAACTCATTTTACAGGCATTGTGTAAGGATCATAGTTCAAATGTCTTGCCACTCCATCTTCATTAACTTGGGTAAGAATTTATAACTGAGGTAACTGTCAGCTTCCTGGGATTTCTGGACATTTTTTCTGTGCCAGCTTTTATGGTTTATAACACCTCTTAGTAATAATTTTTTTCTTTAATATATAGAAGCATAAATTATGCCAAACCTAAAGAGTTGATCTTTATTTTTACACCTACTCAACTCACATTCTGAAAGTCTCCTCTTACTATTTGGACTAAAAGACATCGACGGGTGCAAATTTTCTGACTACTTCAAGAACCTGATCTCAAAGCTCAAGACTGTATGTAGCGTTGCACTCTTCAATCAACTTTAACACATGTTCTTTTGTCATAATACATAATCCTTTGCTTCCATTCCTTTGGTTGTACTCCCCTCTAAGTAAAATATGTATCACTAGACAGAGTAATGCAATCAGGTGATTGAGTCTATGGTAGAGACTCCTAAATGCGCACCAAAATGATTTAATCTTCTGAATGCACAGCTAGATTATATTTCCCAGGATCCCTGTAAGATCCTATATGTAGAATTTCATCTAATGGAAAGTAAGAGGAAGGGATGTATGCCAATTCCAGGCCTGGTGTATAAACACTTCCGTATGTAATTTTCTTTCTTCTTTCCTTGAATGTTGCCTGGAAGGCAAGACCTGTGGAACCCTAAGAAGTATGTGAAGAAGATGGTAGGGCTTCTGTCAGCTAGGGGGACTGAATGACAGCAAGTGCATGTAACAGGAGAACATCACACTCCTGAATGGACATGGGTGGGAAACAAATTTCTATATGCTAAATATGGCATTTTCTTATTTAGAGGTTAAAATGAAGAATTACTCTAATTTGGTCTTAAGAAAGATATCACTAGGTGAAGATTTCTTTTTATTTAATAGCAGCTGAGGGACATATTAATTGGTAAACGCTAATTGCTAAATTAACTGAATGTATTCATGAATAAATAATTAGTCCTATCTTGATGTATGTTGCTTTTCAATCTGGATTATTATTAAAATATATAGTAATTACAAAATTTACAGAGGTAAAATAGTACATTTAGTGTTTAAATATATATAGACATATTTATGTGAATAAGTATATATTATGTTATAAATGTGAAAATATATGAAAATAAATATAAATATGAAAATATATATAAATAAATGCATATTTGTATCTGAATACTTATAAATGTGAAATATACACAAATATATAACTTATCATTTATGAATGATAAATACATTACTCTTTTAATTACTACATTGAATTCCTGTGTCAGGCCCTGTCCTGGCTCCTGGAAATATAACAGGATACCTACCATCCAGAAAAAATTACACTTTATGTATCTTCCATTCTAGTGGCAGAAAAAGAAAATTATCTGAACATACCTAGATAATGTTTACTATTACTGCCAATTACGCAAATAATTATTTGTTTTACTATCTTATTCAAAACACTGGAAATAAAATAGGGCAGTCTATAACAAATACATTTAATAATGCATTAAATGTATGCATGCATGTATGTATGTATGTGTATATATGTATAATAACATTCACAGTTCAACAATGATATTTTAAACAAATGACATGTATTTACCTACTATAACACCTGTATTGAGAAATATATGGCAGTTGTCATACTTCGTGTCTGATCATATTAACTTTGTTGAAGTAAATAATTATTTTCACAGGCAAATTTTAAATAAAATCCTCTTATATGGAGAGGGGAATATTTCTATGTAGTGATTTGGTAGGTAAAGAAGAAATTAAACAGTTTTCTGCTAACTGTCAGTCTTTCCATATAATGTATATTTATAATTTTATCAAGAACAATATATTTTAAATAAATATCAATGAGATGACTTGTACAATTGTACCTGTCTCTTCCTTTCATGTTGAAATCCAGTACAGACTATAAGCGCCAATACAAAACTCAATTCTCCTCTGCGGTTTTCTTAATGACTTTTCTTCTATGAATTTTCATAGCAAATGTTATCTATTGCTCTCATTGCTTAAACACCAATATTTGTTTACATTTCCAATTATTGCAAACAGTTATATGACTGCTCATATTGCCCTATTTTGTATATAAAGCAAATTTTTAAACTTAAATATTTGGCAATAATTGAGTGTGCAGATAAATGCTTCGTATCTTCAAGTATACTAATGGACAAAATAAAGGTTAATTGGTTCATTAAAATAATATAAAAAGTATTTAGATATCTTTTGAAGGACCATACTTTACGAATACTAATGTAAGATTATCAGTACTTCCAAAAAACATGTACAATGAAGCATATTCAGAACACTGGGGCACACTTTAAGGCATTCTTACCATGAGAATTTAGCTGTCAAGCAAAGAAAAGCCAAAGTCAAAAGAATGAGCTCTCACTAAAGTGATGACATTTCCTGATCCTTCTTAGCTGACTTTAGAGTAAGTGACTCCACTTGCTTTTCTAGCCAGTGTAGGTTTTTTCTTCAACTGATCGGAGCTGATAGGCACATTTGAGTGTTTCAGAGTGTACGCCTTAAGGTTTATATCATTCTAGCTTAATGAGGAAACACCTCTTAGTGTTTAGGAATGTACAAGATTTTTAAAAAAGTGTCCCCATTTTGTATTTTATTCCCAGTTCTATAGTTCTTTACCATACAATTGCACCTATTTTTTTCTTTTCATATAAATGCAAGTTCTAATAAGTCCTCTGAAACATATTAGCATCACCAGTCTCAATTCCAGCTTTCCATCTATCCACACAACCCTCCCAGTATTTTATAACCTAGATAGTTGGTGGTCTTATATGGCTTATATACATCTCTCATAAAGAACTACCAGGTTCTTTAAAATGTATGTTTTGAAATATTCTATTTGTAAAAATGTGTAAAGGTTCATATGCATAGTTCAGGAAATAAAACAATATAGAGTTTTGTCCCTATGCACTCCCTCTCAAACATATCCTCTTCCCTTACTCTCAAGATAACTATACTCCTGATTTGCAGATTTATCATTTCCATAGATTTCTTTATATTTTTATTACATAAACATATTTCTTCAACATAGTATGCTTTCAGTGCATGCATTAGAATTTTATACAAATTGTTTCATACTAGTCATAGCCTCTTCACTTGCTTTTCTTTCATTCAATATTGTTTGTAAGAGCAGAGCATGCATGTGAAAACATGACAAAAACTGTCTAGTTCTCGATTTAAAAAATGAGTTTTTGGGGTGAAGGAGACACACAGCTAAACTCTATTTCCCAGCCTTCTTTACAGATAGGTGTGGTCATGTGACTGAATTCTACATAAGGAAATGTGAATGGAAATAATGGGATATTTCTGGTTCAAGGATTTTAACTAATATACATGCTCCCTGATAGCATTCTGTTTAGGTTTGCAGGATGAAGTTGTTGACTAGGTCCTATAGGATGGTGGAACCACAAGTGGTCTCTAAACTACTACTTGGAGTAAAGCTGGCACTTTGGTAAGAAATATTCACTTTTTTGTTAGCTTTGGGAAGAAACAAATTTCTGTTATTTGAGCTATTATAAATAGTAGCTAGTGTTTTTCTGACTAAAACAATACTTGACAGTTCTAGTTCATTCATTTTTAGTGCTCTATTCCAAGTACAAATATACTAAATTTCTTTATTCATCCTTCTGTTAAAACATATGTGGGTTTTTTTTTTCCTAATTTATAATTCTTAGGAACAATGCTGAAATAAGTAACATTATATGTATCTCCTGGGAAAAGTGTGAGATTTTTACTAGGGTATATATGTTTGAATAGAATATTGGTTGAAATTAAACTTTACTGAATCTTCAACTTTACTAGATTTCATCAGAATTGATCTCTATAGTGATTTAATCTTAAAACCTATTAGCTGTTTTTATATTGTAAGAATAGTTTTGAAATCTGAAAAAGTCCAAATTTCATTTTCGAAGTATAGAGCTCATTTTATATTCTATTATCATTAATGCTTCATTGATTGTGGAGTGCAGTACAGAAAAATAATGTTGACTGATAAATTATTATTCATTAGTCATTTATCTTTTTATAGCATCTAATAATCTTGTCAACTCTTATAGGTAATTAGGTCATAAACCGTTAATCTCAGAAACAAGGAAAGTGATCTAAGATGACAGGTCATAGATTATATTAATATATAGAATAATGAAAAAACAAAAACATACATATATGGATATACATATTTACTGAATAAAATAATTCTAGTATTTAATTTATATAAATAAAAAAAATAATATAGAGCCATTATTCCAATTAACCCAAAGCTGGAAGGAATGTATTGAACTTCTGTTATTCCAAAATTTTATTTTCAATATTTTGAAAGGAAAGATAACATAAGAATTTATTAATTTAATTGATTTATATTAAAATATGTATAGCACTCATCAAAAGAATAGGAACAGAGTTATAACTTCAAACCTATAAAGAAATAAATCTAGTGGGCCATTCTCAGTATTTTTAAAGAAATAAATAATAAGAAAAAATGGGAGTCTAAAACACATACTTGATAAATATTTTTTAAAAACATTTGTTTCAGACTTTTCATAAAGGGAAAGGTTTTCAGCTGTGATTGCATTCAGTTTAAAGATTTCTCCAGAGGGATTTATATTCCAAACTAAGTTGAAACACAAATCAGAAAACTAGAAAAAAAATTATTCAAACATTTGTGAGGGATAATTATTATCATAATAATATTAATTATTATAGTGTATATCTATATATGTTTATCAATTTGTATAAGCCATTGATATGTACACATCAATGGCTTACACAAATTGATAAGAAAATTATAAATTACTAATAAAAATGGGCTAAGAATATAAGCAGATGTTTCACAATAAAAAGGACAGTCAAATTTCAATCAAATAAAAATATCCTAATATCACTGATAGATTTTAAAAAATGAAAAATTCTAAATTACCATTTACTACTGCATTTCTTTCAGTCAAATTATAAAATTTCTAAAGTATATATACTTAGGAAAAATTGTGAGAAAACAGATTATCTCATGAGAAATCTCATCATTTCTTTAAGTTACACAGAAAATTTTCGGTAGATTGCACAACCTCTTAGGAGACAGATTTATTTTCATCATATACTTTTTGTTATGTGTATTATTTTTAATAAATACAAATATAGATTTTGGATTTGGTACTTTGATTCTTGAATTTTTATCTAATTAATAGCAAAAACTGAAGAGTTTAACTTACTATTGCTGCATAATAAACTATCACAACCTTAGTGGCACAAAACAATCCACGTTTATTATCTAAAAGTTTTTGTAAATCAGAGGTCCACCCAAAGTTTAACTGGTTCTCTGCTCTTAAGGTGTTAGTTGGGCTATTTTTCACATCTGGAGGCTCAAATGGGGGAAAATACACTTCTTAGTTCACTCGGTTGTCTACTTATTCATCTTGAAAATGTGGAAGCTGCTCTGGAATTGGATAATGCGTAGAGGCTGGAAGAATTTGGATGGGCAGGCTAGAAAAAGTCTAGTCTGATGTGAATGGAACATTAGGGGCAATTCTGGTGAAAAACTAATACAGGAGCTGTAGGGAGAGACTAAATCTACTTAAGAATTACTTCAGTGCTCATGAACAGAAGAATGTTAGTAGAGATGTGGACAGTAAAGGCCATTCTGATGCAGTCTCAGATGAAAATGAGGGAAAAGGAAGTGGAAACTAAAGGCCATCCCTTTAATATACAGTTGCGAAGAATTTGGCAGAACTGTATTTGTGTCCCAGGACTTTTGTGAAAGGCAGGAATTAAGAGGGATGAACTAGATAGCTGGCAGAAGAATATCTATGCAGCAAAGCATTTAAGGCACTGCATGAATTCTTTTGGTCACATATAGTAAAATGAAAAAAGAGAAATAATTTAAAGATGGAATTTAGAATTAAAAGAGAAGCAAAACAAAAAGATTTGGATGACTCTCAACCTGGCCAAGTAAAGAATAAAAAAGCATGCTTAGAAGAGAATACTAAGGGTGTGGCCAGTGATTATTTGCTAAAGAGACTAATATATTAATTAGATAGAAGGCAGCCAGTTTCTATTCATCAAGACACTCGGATAATGACCTTGAAGTTATTTCAGATACAGTTGAGTCAAGCTAGGACCCTAAGGGCAAGGCTTCCAGAGAGGGAACCTCAGCATTTGCTGCCCAGGGCCACCTTAAGAGTCTACTCCCTGCATCTTGGGGTAGTATTTTTTGGCCATCCCACTTATAGCTCAAGTGGGCATGGGTGTGGCTCAACCTGCTAAAACCCCGCAACTGTAGAGCTACCAGCGTCAACACCACCTGGATCACAGGTATGAGACTCGAACCCATGAGAGCTGTGAGGACTGAGCCCAGCAAAGCCAAAGAAGTGAGGCTGACTGAGACCTTGGGGGCCCAACCCCCAAGGATTCAAAGAAAATTATTCTCCAGCTTTAAGATTAAATGTTGTTTTCTCTGTTGGATTTTGAACTTACTTGGGACCAGTTACCCCTTCCTTCCTGTCTATTTCTCCCTTTTGGAATGGAAATGTCTAATCTGTCCCATTATGGAATTTTGAAAGTAGATAACTTATTTTGATTTCACAGGCTCACAGCTGGAGGGAATTTGCCTCAGGATGAATCATGTATTGAGTCTCACCTATATTTGATTTAGAAGAGAGTTTAGACATTGAAGTTTTGAGTTGATGCTGGAAAAAGTTAAGACTTTTGGAATGACTGGGATGGAATGAATGCATTTTGTACTATGAGAAGGATATAAATTTGGGGAGCTAGGGATAGAATGCTGTGATTTGAATGTATCCCCCACAGTTCATGTGTTGAAAACTTAATCTTCTATGCAACAGTGTAACAGAAATCCCAGGATTTCTTACAAGTACAATCTTACATATAGTAATGCAAATTGTATGTGTTACATGCTTTGGATAAGATATTTCTTCACTTTTTAAGATTGTCTAAATTTTTTTTACCTATAAGATACATCAAGTCAAATTCTTAAGTGCAATCTGATTCCTCAACTATTTAGAGACAACCACATCAGATATTCATGAAAAATTGGAATAAATTTCTAGCTGCTTGCTTTCTAAATATCCACAAAACTCTCAGACAAGAGAAAGGCAATTTAGTTTTTTGAATTTAAGTTATGCTGAGATAAATTCCAAGTCAGCAGGAGATATAACTCCAAGAGGTTATGTAAATAATTAACCTTTGAAAATAACACTTGCTATGCGAACACACATATCAATAAAAATAATTACCAGACTCTATTCACCTTTAGCCAAAGACTGCAGTGGGCAATTTAGAAAACATTTAAAATATTTGCATACCATTCAGTGTGTTACATTTTCTCTGGTTCTCTATTAATAGGTCAAGGCAGCAAAGCTTCTATGTCAATGTATAAAAGAGGCACAGTGATTATTTGATTGACAAGCAGTAACAGCCTTCTCATTAGAAAAACAATATTGGGCATTATTTGTTGAGTTTGTTGTTGACAATAAGCTGATTTCTTACAGTGTCAACGTTAGGCTTTAAAGTGTAAAAGGAATTTTCCAACAGAAATCTGAGAAGGAAAAGGTGTTGCCATAAAAATAGAAGATTTTTCATGAGTTTGTTTATCAATATGTGGTCTTCACAAAGGGGTAAAACAGGACCACAGACAGCAACTTATTTTGGATATGAAGCATTTAAACACCCCTTAATTATCTAGTTTCTGTTTAGGCACCACTGAAATTCTCTTTACTTTTTGATTTTTTCCAACAGATTTAAAATAATTGTTATCCCCACCCACTTGAATGTATGTCAAATGAGAATAAGATGCTTCCATTGTGAAAAGTAACCTCCATGCCCCATGATTGAAAAAGAATATACCACCCTCTATTGGAAGAAGGCACCTATGCCTTTCTTTCGAGATTTTGACAATCACTGTTACATTCAAAGATTCCTTATTCCTGATCTATTTTTTATATATACATATATATAAATGATATATATATTTATAAATGAAATGAAGGAGATGTAAGAGCAGACTTCTAAAACTATGATCCAAATTAACTGAATTATCAAAAGAAAATACAAATAGAAAATAGTTTTGTCCTCAAAAAAATCTGGGCAAAGATACACAACATACAGTTTGAGAAATTTCTGGTAAATATTGTGTAGAAAGGATTAGATTGAATGAAGTAACAAGAACCATATTCACAACTCTAATAAAAATGTTTGATAAACTATTGCAGAAAGTCAGTAAATGAAAGGAGTTGAAACTCAGGAATAATTTCTAAACTGGAAGAACAAACTCTCCCTGGAGAGACTGGAGAGTTTTCAACTTCCAGGATCATGCAGATTAGAGAACTTCTGCCATGAGCCTCAATAATAAACAAAAGGTGTGAAAAGTCTACAATTTAGTAATCAATCTTCTACCATATTTTTATTTATTGATTTTGATCATTGCACCTGGGGTATGTAAGATGTCAATAAGTGGCAAGCTTTGTAGTATTTTCTCTTTAATAAACCATCCCTTTTATTGTAAGTAATGCACAACATGGGCCTGGCTTTTCACTGTAAGCCCTCAGTCAAGATATAATCAAATAACTATGGCTGTAGATTTTTTCTGCACTACCCACAATTCAGCACAGGCACAGAGCTGGGGTGGGCGGGCAGGGCAGGAGAGCAGTGAAGTGCATACTATCCCCAGCCCTGGCCTCTCCATGAAAGAGTGGCCAAGGCAGATACACCCCACAGAATGGTAGGAAAATGACAGCATGGCTCCTTCTCATGGCAAGCCTGGGGCTGCTAGGGATCTGTCCTTTGGGCCCAGGTCGTCCTAAAGCCCCACAACTTTTCATCTAGATTAGTTAATAAAAAAACAATAAATGAAAATCAAGCAACAGCTTGGTCCTGGGGATGCTGAGCCAGCATGTCCACAGTTTGGGGCACAAAAAATTCAGGATATTTTCTGTTTTGTTGGAGTGCAGGATATGTTGGCTTTTTCAAATTCATTTTTAAAACACATTCCCTGAGAGGTAAGACCCCAGTGGGCCGCACCCTGTGAGAGTCTGAACCTGGGACACACATAGTTGCAGAGTCAGCTGGCACCATGCTCTGTATCCTCATGGGAAACAGGGCCAGGGCTGGGGCTGCAGAAAAAGAGGAGCGTAGGTACAGTCAGCAGGATGGGGTTGTGGAGAGGCCAAGCTGCCACAAAGCAGCTTTGGTTGAGATGGGGGCCACTCCCCACCCTGGGCAAGGGCCAAGGTGGAGGCAGGAGCATGTGCTCTCTGTCTTCAGAGGGCAGTGTGGGGTGGAGGTGGCCTGACAGAAGCCTTGGGGGAAAAGGGATTGAAACAGAGGGGCCCAGGCCCATCAAATATAATCTGAGATAGAAATTAACAAATACAGGCCTCACATTACATGATGTGAAAAGGCTAAAAACAGTGGTAGAAACTACATTCATAAAAGTTCATTGTCAACAGACAAGGGAGGTTTTGGCTTGTTCTGTGCGCAGGGTGGGGGACGCAGACACAGCTGGCTGGGCTGCCTGGTGCTCATCCCCAGCTACCTGGAGAAGCCCATCCCTGGGCACTGGCTGTTTTTTTTTTTTCCCCCCTTTAATGACAACTCCCAATAGCTGTATTGAGCTCTAGCAATAGGCAAATTTTGGAGGGGAGGGCCAGGAAGAAAGGACCAGTACTGAGGCTGAAGTAAATACGGCCAACTCTAAGCTGCTTAGAGATACTGACGCCTGCTGCCATTCCTACCCCACAGAAGGAGCTAGAAGGGAAAGAGGCTGAGACCTCCTGAGGGTAGACAAGGTTAGCCAAGGAAGAATGACGACGGCGGTTTTGGACACAGTTAGTAGCAGCACATGAGCTTTCCCTTCTACCAGACAGAAAGGGCTCTGGCTGGGCAGGTTCAGGCAGCCTGAGACACAGGCTGTCTGGGCTCAGGGCACCAGCTCGGCCAGATGCCCTGCCTGCGTTGTCCATCTTCGCCTCCACTCCAGTGGGAGAACTGACGCCAGGCCAGGAGCACAAAGGCCACTCACTACCTGCAGCTCTTCCCAATCCAGCCCAGGCCCGAGGCCACAGGGCACAAAAGTCTCCAGTTTAGAAACTGTGAACGGCGTAAGAATGACGCCAACTCGTAAAACAGAGACAAGTGCATTGACAAAATTGGGTCTCCCCCTCAGTGGGGACAGTTCCACATCTCAAGCCTCTGCTTATAGGGGCAAGGTCACAGGGGCAGACAGGGCAGGCCCCTCCTTCCCTGAATAAGGCAGCATGCCATTTGCTTCGTTCACCTTTGGTAAAGGACAGGGCTGGCAGAGCTGACCTGGGGCTTGCGGCATGCTGGGCTTTTTACCTCAGGCTTGAGTGGGGCTCCTTCAGCCCCGAGACACCCTGGCGGTCTCCAGACACCGGGAGGAGAAACAACATAACGCTCTGAGTGAAAATAAAACTGTTCCTACCTTGGCGTCAGTCCTGCGTCCCCAGAGCCCCTGGGCTTCGGCGCGGATGGCAGCGTCCGGACACAACCCGAGAGCGGGGCCCACGGCCACCACGCGCGCTGCTCCCGGATCCTTCCCTCCACGCCGCGCTCGGAACGCTGGGAACTCTCGGGTGCGGCAGGCTGCGGACTCCGAGCCCTTGAGGCTGCAGCCACTTCGCCGCAGCTCTGAGCCCCGGTGGCAGAAGGGGCACAGACAAACGCCCACTGGCCTGCAGCGCCATGGTCCGCGACCTCGCCTGGAGAAGCAGCAACTTCTCTGAGCCCCACAGCAGCCCCTCCCTCGCTCCTGTGGTAAAAGGTCAGCCAGGAACAACGTGGCCTTCAGAGCTCAGCACAAAATGGCGTGTGAGCGGCCCCACAGCTGAGGGGCTTCAGCTGAAGCTGCGGGGCGCGTGAGCAGCCCCACAGGCGAAGGTCTCGGGCGAGCCTCCACAGACATGCGCCTCTCGAAGTCCCAGCCGTGTTCGGAGATGTGCGGAGGCAGCTGAGGATTGGTGGGCTCGGTGGCGGTCTTGAAAACGGAGGCCAGAGTGTCACGCTTTGCTCGAGGTCGTTTCTCTCAGCAGCTCCGCCACGGGGCAGCGCAGGCTCCGCACGTGTGCCTGATCACCGCAGGGCTCATCCGGGTGACTGCGCGCACGCCCGTCCCCACAGGCGGAGGGTCCGCGGGCGTTTGCTGGCCTCAAAGTTTGCCGGCCACCCGGCGCGCCTGCCCGCCGCCCCCTCTGCCCGCCAGTCGCTCGGTCCAGCCACCGTCCTCCACCTCAGGGACGCTCCGAGACACGAACCGCTGGTCCTCGCGGTAGTATTTTGTCAAATTCTTTTGGAAGTGGAAATTATATAAATATGAAAAGTTTATGTGTTTTTTATGCAAATGAGAAAATTATATTTTCTAAGCAACACAATTTCCCATAGAAAGGAAAGTATTTTCTCTGCCGAGAACTATCCATTAGAAATTTTTAAATAATACAACATAGCCAATGAGCTGATTTGTAGATCAAAGTGGGAAGTGGCTGCCTTCTTGGCTTGCTTGATGCAGTGCGGAGTCCACAAAGGATGGAGCAGGATTGTTCAGAACGTTAGAGGAAATTGGAAGCTGTGTGGAGAAAGAGGCAGGGCAGGTGAGGTGGCTAGCACCCAGATAGGGCTTTCTGATGAAAAACAGTGATGTCTAGGTAGAGATTTGCTGTAAATTTGTTCTGTGCACTGTGGTAGGACTTCCCTTTCCCACCAGGTCTCTATGACATTCTCAGTAAAATCTACTTTTCTTGCTCACGTGTTGAGAAACTGGATTTTTTCTTCCTTTTTATTTTTTTGGCATAAGATGAGGTACTGAGTGTGTCCCTGAATTGTCTCAGGGAAACCTTCCAACATCTGCGTAAAACTCAGGAGGTATTGTTCCCCTCTCTCAATGTCTAGCATGGGAGAAAAGATGAATGTGTTCAAAGAGAAGATCTAGCACAGGTTAGAGATCGCAGCTTCTGTGTCTTTTGGTGAATTGTGCCACCTGGCAATAGTTGGCAGAGGGGCAATGACTATTCAAATTGTATGTGGATACAAAGCCTGTTTTTGAGAAAACCAGACACAGAAATTCAAGAAAGTCATGTGCTTCTCAGGACCCAATGGCCTCTCACCTAACGTAGGCTTTTTTCTCTGTAAATTTCACAGGTGCATCTAAAGTAGCTTTGTCAAAATCTTTCCCTCACTCTTCATAAGTCCTAAGCAGAACCAGAAACTGTATTTGATCCTCGTCCTCTCAGTAATGATGACACTCCGGGGCTGCAAGCTGTTCGGTCTTCAGTTCGTCAGGATTTAATTCAAAACAATGCATATTTATCAAATACCTACTATGTGTCAACAATATTAGATTGAGTTATGGAATACAGGGAATACGGAAGTGTCTTCTTTTTTGTTGTTGTGATGCACTTGTTCTACAGGTTTCACTCTCCTGGCTCGTGAGGCTTTTTCTAGAATTTATCTGTTTTTCTGTCTTTCTGATTTTTGAATTTTAATTATTTGCTCATGTTAGTCACCCAGATTTCTTACCTTGTCCTTTTCACAGGTTTGCCTTTCTTTCTATTCCTGCGTGTTTAAACAGATTTGAATCCATTCTTGTCCTACGATTCTTACCAATGTATATCCTCCATTTTCCTGATACCAGCTTTGTACTTGTTCCTAACATGATGCTTAATACACTTCTTCATTCAATCAATATTTAACAATTGGGGAAGGGGAAGGAAGGATCTCCTTATTGATTTTTTCCTATGAGTTCTTGGACAAAGTAAACTTCCCTCTGACTTCTCCTTCCATCCCCTCCTCTTGAATTCAGTCCAAGATACAGGTAAACAGAGCAGTTTACATTCTCCTTCTAATACTTCCATCAAGTCTTGTTGATGGTATATAAAAGAAAAACATTAGCTTGAACAAGTCAATAACAGTATGTAATATGAGCCTCAATTTTTCTTTCTTATTTTAAGGTGATGAGAGTAAATTTAGCCCAAATATGTTCCTGCTGTCTAGTTTATTTTGGGCAATTTAAGAAATAATTCTCCACTATAAGGCTCATGTTCAACTTTGAAGTCATCATTTTAGCAATGGTGAGCTGTTATCTGCAAATTAATTCAGATTCAATTTCAGTGGATAAAGATACAAAGTAACTCAAATTGCCATCTTCTTGGTTCAGAAATAATTCTCTGGAAATTGGAGCCTAGGTGACAGGAGAAAATTTTCTCTAAAGTTAATTTAAATTAACAGATTCAATTTCATATGTGTTATGAGCAACTTGAATTTCCAGATGGTGACTGTAACATTTAAACAGAAATTCCACTCAGAAGTCATTCCCTAGACTGGCATACAATCTTGGTAAAATCATCTCTCAGAAACACGTCAACACAGGTGTAATGGAATATAATCATCATAATTTTCTAGGACAGACGTGACTTTGCTAGGAATGCAGAGAGAAAGAAGAAAGGAATTACTAAAGATTTCAGAGGTACCATAATTTGAACAGACTTATTTCAAATGAGAGCAGTATTTGCTAATATTGGTTTTTGGAAGAAATCAAATAAATACATTATTAGACATGACAAAAACCAGAATTCCTATGTGTAATAAAGAATGTCAAACATCTCTGAAGTATTTATAAGCAGTGCTTAAATTATAGCTTCTGAAGAGTTTTCTTTGCTTCACTTTTCAAAACATATTGCTTTAAAATAACAATATTTTTTAGTTATAGAAATGGGGAATGCTAGATCTGAAGATATTTGATTGACTTTGTGATAGTTGAAATAAGATTTAGGTGACTAAGAAGGGAAGAAAATATTTTATGTAAAATATAAACTGTGGCTTGAAGATTGTATGTGTGTTAAGATATATACATCCACTCACAAATATGTTTATGGTTCTCTATATCCTTAATTGTAATACATCCTAAACTTTATCTTTAATACAAATTAGGTCACACATTAATTTGATAATAAAGCTAAAGATTGGGAAAATTAAAAATAAGAATATTGCTATTTGAGCAATATTCTCAAACCCATTGTATGCCAATTTCACATACATTTTTGAATCAAACTCCATAGTGATATTTAATCATTGGCATTTTTGGATTCATGTATCATAATATTTAATGATAATTCTTAATTTTACTAATAATCTAGAATTTATTTCCAAAAGTTATTTCCTTTAGCTTAACCATGTTCATGTAGAATATTCTTTTTATTCTGGGTCTTCTTTATCTTTATATATGTCATCAGTGTTTCTTCATAATAGTTCAATAAAAATTTAATAGACCAAGAGGGTTGTACACTGCTGAACACTTTTTGATCTATACTCTCTAACCTCTAGTCTTCTTAACACCAGACATCTAAGTC
Organism: Lepilemur ruficaudatus; assembly: GCA_963574885.1. Lineage (NCBI taxonomy): Eukaryota > Metazoa > Chordata > Mammalia > Primates > Lepilemuridae > Lepilemur > Lepilemur ruficaudatus. The sequence goes on from CAUYRT010056348.1 coordinate 37,426, forward strand.
AGCATTTCACCCAGTGGCATACTTTGTTACATCCCTCAGGCACCTGTATTGTGAACAACCCAACAAGCCAAAACTCACTGCAGCTCTCGCAAATGGTTTCTACTTATGAATTTATCACAGAATCTTCTAGCATTTCTAATGTATGGGTAGAAGACGTGTGTAGTAGCTAGTTTCCAAAGATGGCTATTTAATCAAACATTCTTCCCAGTATTCCTGTCCTGCTGTGCTTTCTTCCTCTTGAATCTTGGTTGTCCCTTGAATTCTGAATCAAGAAAACTGCTGGGCAGGTCGGAGGCGGGTGGAGGAGATGGGTAAATTCACAAGTAGTGGGTATGGAGTGCACTGTCTGGGGCATGGGCATGCTTGTAACTCTGGCTTGGGCAGTGCAAAGGCAATATATGTAACCAAAATGTTTGTACCCACATAATATTCTGAAATTAAAAAAGAAAAAAAAAAGAAAAAAGAAAAAGACTTAAAGGTTCCAACTGGATCCCTTTGAATTGTTCTTGGGGCAATCTCTCCTGGAAACCAGCCTCCCTGCTCTCAGCAGCCCAAGCCACAGGGAGAGGCCAAGTGTAGGTACTCTGGTAGACATTCCTAGCTGAGGTCCCAGCTAACAGCCATTGTCTGCGGCCAGCCATGTGACTGGGCCATCTTGGACATCCAGTTTAGCAAAGCATCTAACTGTAATGGCATGAGAGATCCCAAGTAAAAATTGCCCAGCTGAGCCTAGTTAAGTCACAGATATGTGAGAGATTAAAATAAATTATTAAAAATAATTATTAAACCAGTAAGTATCAAGGTTGTTTGCTACCAAATAGATAACCAGAACACCATGTAAGGAAAATAACATTTTAAAACTTTATCTTATTCAAATTAGCCTAAATCTAAGAAAGTAATAAACATATAAATAGATTTAGTTACTAGCATTGAAAGTTAATCCTTTTGCTCAAAAAAGAGTTATTTGGCTAATAAATTGTCTCATTTCTTTTCACCAGCTCCTCGTTGACAAGACAATGAAACCAACAGATATCTAATAATGGCAAAACAGGTAAGAAGAATTAATAAAAATGGAATTATTAAGAACAGGATACTCCGTGATTTATTGAATTAATTAAATTTGTATGTAACAATGTCAAATTTTTCAAGTGATTATTTGTAATTTAAACTGCCCTTTGACTATATTTTATATCAAGTGACTTGTTTATTTGTGTCTTTAATGTATGTGAGCTATTTCCTACTAAATTTAGTTGAAATCATATAGTTAAATATTATTTAAATGAAGACTGCATAAATACAAATCCCCATTGGAGCTCAAATATTACCTCCTTAGAGAAGACCTTATGATGACACTATTTAAAATTTACACACACATGCACACTTCGTCAACACAGTTGCTTTTCTGTTTTATTTTTTTCACAATACTTACCATTTTCTAAAATTATTTAATTTCTTTTCTTGCTTATTTCTGTCCCCACCACTTTGAAATGTAAGCTCCATGAGAGGAGGATCTTTGTCTCTCTTGTTGTCTCTAAGACATATGTCTCATATATTCCCTAAGGCTTGAATGTTGCTTGGGGCAGATTAGGCCCTCAAACATACTAGTTAAAAAATGAATTGATGATTTGAGTTTTCAAATGCTTTAGGTTTGGGCATCTATATTGCAAACAGGAAAAAACAGACAAAAACAAAAATAAAATTCTCTTACCCTAAGTAAATGCATGTTTTCCCTTTGCCTTGCTAAATTATTCAATCTCAATTTTCAAAATATTCTTCTTTTTAGTATTTCCAACAAGTATAATCATTTGATAGAAAAAAAGGTGAACGAATCATAAGATCTGGGTCCCAGTTGAAAGTTTTTGACACCAATTAGATCTATGATCAAATGAAATGGCAGAAGCTTTCTTTACTTAGAATATTTCATCACTGGACTATGTAAAGTTCATTCTATTTTTGTGGCTTCTGGTGTAGTTCTGAATATTTTAACAAAATCCTTCAAACAATGCAGCTTGAAAAGTTAAAAGCATTATAACAAAATAAGGTGACAAGATTGCTAACTTTTAATATTATCCTTAAGTCAAACTTAAAATATATTTTTAATATCACTCTTCAGTGTTTGTGGTAGTTTCAACTGATTTTATGTAGCCTAATCAATTTTTTCCATATGGTAATAGATACTTGTTTTTCAAAGAGAAATAGCTCCATTGTGTAAGACATCAGCATCTCTGACATGTTTCATCACAGAGCTTGAGTTCTTATATGTGTGTGTATATAAGAATATATGTGTGTATATATATATATAATATTTAATGATAATTCTTAATTTTACTAATAATCTAGAATTTATTTCCAAAAGTTATTTCCTTTAGCTTAACCATGTTCATGTAGAATATTCTTTTTATTCTGGGTCTTCTTTATCTTTATATATGTCATATATTGATACATACATGTCTTCATAACAATATGTGAGAAAATACAACTGACAAACTAATTTAGACAAATTTGTATGTGGATTTATTGATTTATTAATTTATTGATTTATGTGTTCTGAGTCCTCCTACCTACATACTATTCACTGTTCTATAATACTTGTGGGAATTAAATCCCCAAACAAAACAGACACAGACTTCCCTTAGAAATTTAAATTCTAGTCTGATTTTAAAAGTCTATTCAGGCATCTGTCTCTCTGGTTATCAGCTAAAATAATTTTTTTTTTTAAAAAAACCCTCTATTCAGGCAATGAAATATGTGCATTATTGTTATTATCAACAAATAATTTAGTTACCATTAAAAGAGTCTCCTCCAAAAAAGCTAAAGAGGCCACATTCAACTATCCACTTATTCCTTTAACAACTTTTATTATTATGTTAAATGTTTGGGAAACAAATGTGACTAGGACACCGCCAAGAATCTTAGATCCTCACAATCTGTGGGAGGTGGGTGGGATGAGGCAAGGGCAAATACTCAAGTATGTAATGAATTGATACTTGTTCTCATAAATGAGTAGTGTCGGAGTAAACAACTAAGTTAATGCACAGGAAAATTGTTTTAGTCCTACTGCTAGGTTGTTTCTATCTCACAAAAACCTTGTTATTACTGATGCTTGTGCAAATGTTGTTACCTATTAGAAAGGCATCTCTGAATGATGGCACAGGGAGCTAGTTTGTAATCTTAGAGCCACTAAAGGTGATATTTTTGAAGTAGGTTAAAAAGACAAATCTTATTACTGTTTTGTTATTCTTTTTCCAAATTTTACAATTCCATCAGCTGTTTGGAGGCAGGGTAAATTGTTATTTGGTTTAGAATGTAATTGAAAAATGTTCTCCATAGGGTAGTAAAGTCTGCGAAGAGTATTGGTATTGAGGGAAATGTGTGGGGAGTGGCAGGCCCATGAGTAGAGTAGTTATTTTATTTTTTTTTTTTTTGCGAAGCCAGGTCCCTTAGATAGGGGTCGCCACAGAGGATAAGAAAATTGATAGGAAATAGAGAGAGTAAAAGAATATACAGAGACTAAGGTATAGTTTATAGTTTTACATGAGAAGATCAGAATCATAGTGGGGGTAGTTAGGAGTCTGAACCATATCTCTGTGAATGGTCCAGCATTATGGTTAGATTTTTATAGGTTTTTATAATCATAGATATTAATTACCAGTTGTCAGGGTAACATATTTGTATATCAGTTGTTATAGGTAACAGGTAGTAACAGGTAGTGGATTAGGGTCAAAAGTCTTTTCAAAGGGCTTTTAACAAATTTTAATCTATCTAGGTGAACAAACAGGTATAAAGTATTTTAAGGACTAACTTCTAAGTTTTAAGAGGTAGTTATCAATTAACAGAGGAATAACAAAAAGGTATAGTGGCTGTATATATTTTTTGATCTAGTTATTGTGGACTTAAGGTAGACAGTCAGAGAGAGCAGGGAGCCCATTTTTTATAAAACAGGTTGTTTATAACCATAGGGGTGTGTCTCTGGGCAAAGGGCACTCATTGTCTCCAGCTCCCATTCTGTGAGCCGGGTATTTACCCTGTCTTGCCTTTCAAGAAACAGGGAGGCTCACAGATTTTGAGATACCGGGAAACCTTTTTGGAAAACATCCCTATTGGAGCCACGAGAGCCCTCCCAAGGCGGACAGCCCTTGATAAGAGAACTAATGAATTTATATAGTTTTTTAGGGCAAAACCCTGCAAACTCCTGCTTTTGTCTTTAATATAACAGTATTGGGTGATGCAATATAATAAGGATCTTATGAGCTACATCTCATCAATTCCTCAATCATATTTCCCCAACAGAAATGGTTTAAATAACTCCCTCTTGAGGTTTATACTTGGAGGGTTACAAGTAGTTCAACTTAGAATGGCAATGACAAGGGCTAACATTCAGAATTATAAGCCAAGAAAAAGTGATTAGCTGGGGCAGTAAGACATATTGTCAGGTACATGGATTTTATAGATTATGCAGATTCACTTGACATTGGAAAGAAGAAGTAAAATCTCTGGCTGTATTTTTCCAGTTCCCATGAGGGATTCTCAGAATGTCTACCAATAGTCATGGAATCAGAAGTATTAATACCATACAGGGCATTTAGTAAAATCAATGCAAACATATATACTTTGTATACTTTCAAAACTCATCAATCACATACGGTCATCGTGTGAGATATAACTCTTAAGATCTAAGAAACAGTAGTCCTTAGAAAGGGTTAGCTTTTCCTTTTCATAGAGAAGTGGGGAATCCTGTTACATAGAGATCAAATCTGCAGGTGATAGGTGTAGGCCAGGAGGGTGGGTATCAGAGGTGGAGAAGCCAGGAGACCAATCAGGGGAATGGGATGCAGGCAACTGCAAAACACCTGATAATCATTTGGTAATATCCCACACCTCCTGTAAGCCCTTCCTTGGACCAGGCCAATAAGAGGAAACCATCTAGGAGTCCTCAATGTCTTTCTCTACTTGAGACTGACCCATTCCTCTCTCTGGAATATATTTTCACTTTGGGTAAGCTTCCTTCACTACTTTCATTTTGTATAGTTTCTTTCTTTTCTGTAATAAACTTTGTGTGGGATTGCTTTGTATTTGTGATCACTCCATCATCAGCTCAAGTCAGCACCAGTACTCACTTTTGACACTAGGAACCAAGGACCAGAGAAGATCAAGATAGATTTAACAATCCTGAAAATATAAAACTCGGATGGAAGTAGCCCTAACCAAAGCACTTCACCAACACACACACACACACACACACACACACGCACACGCACACACACACACACACACACTGCCATGTACACACACCCTTTCCCCCAAATGTTTCTTTCAATATATATCTATACTGCCTTTTAAAAAGCTCCAGTTAAAAATGTAAAGTAGTTGCCCTCAGAATCAACAGTAATATCTTATGTTAAGTTTATCAGCTTCACATAGTGGAATCCATTAAAATGCTATATGTGACAATTCCCTGTAAATTGTTAAGCTCTGAAAATGTTCCATCAGTAGTTCTTTACCATTTAAGCATCTGAGAGAATGAGACACAAGGAAATTTTGATGCAGTGACTATAGTAAAATGATGATTCCATTAACATAAGCTACTTCTGTGGAGGGGAACGTTGGAGCATTGGCTGAAAATTGAAAAACTGAAAGTCTGTGGAGGACAAAGCTGTAAAAGGAAAGTTAGGGCAATGCAAAAAGATGTGCAGAGTAAATAATAGGGTGCCTCATACGTGTCTATTCCCTTCACTCTACTTTATAATGTTGATTAAAGTCAGAAACAAGCAAGATCAACATCCTTTATATGCAAGTGTTAGAAAGGTTTCATGAAAATGAGTGAAAAAAAATCTTTGACAAATGAATGTGGCTTAATAATACTAGTAATACGGTGTAACCCAGAATGCAGCGTCCTTGGAGTCAACATTATATACTCAGGTTCATCTTATCTTGCTGCATTCTACATATTCATAGTCTTTTTGGTACATACTCACCACTGACAGCTCAACTCATTATAGCAATCCAAGGCAGACAGAAAACATAGTGCAAACATATATCTTAGGCCCTGCATTGTCAGTGAAGGACAAAGCAATAACCTAGGGAAATTTCTTCTGCTCAAGTTGGGTAATATTCAGTCCTGTATGTCCAATTCTGTTATAAGCTACATATCAGCATATAGCATTCTGTAATTTTGCATCTCAGATTAAAATAATTTTATATAACACATAAGGGTTAATAGAAAGAAAAGGTGAAGTGAAAGGATTTAAAAGGAAAGGATAATTTTTTTGTTAGAAAAGAATTTAAAATCTTTTTTTTTTAAATGGCAAAGTATAGGATTGTAGGAGTCCATCACAGTAAGATATAACTAATATTATAACAATATAATAATAATAGGTATTGAAATTTAATAATAGTTTTAATAGTATCTTGCTTTTGACTCACAGTAAATGTGTTAAGCCTAGGTATTGTGCAAGGGGCAATAGATTCATCCCATCATTGCCAAACACTCAAATAGAAAATAGTTTTTCTTTGGGAGAAAACAAGCTTATAAGCAGACAGGTAGCAGAATGCATATGGTATACAAGCTCTCAGTATACCATCAAGCAATGTGCTTAGGATGTGCAAAGCCAGACTACACGTGCCATGGCCAGGGTTCCAGTAAAGCCTGCATGGTTAGGGATACAGGGAAACAAGCTCAGTGGCAAAGAAACGTCTTAATCAAGTACATGGCCTTGTTAGATGGAAATGGAAGTAATTGAAGCTAAAAGGCTGGGTTTTTAACTGAACTAACTCAGATTTGATTTCTACCAACCAAAGGAGGAAGATGAGACTTTACATTAGAATTTGTCTTTCCTCAATGGGTCTTATTAGCACTTTTATCAATGAGAAAACAGACACTTGGAAACAGATGTTAAGTTCCTCACCCAAGATCATACAAGTATTTAATGACAGTTGAAGTATTAATAGAAGTAAAATTGGCCTATAATTTCATTTATTTTATTTGTTGTCCTTATATAATAGATTGAGGATTTTTCTTATAATCACTATTTTCTGACACCATTTGAGTAAAATAAGAGTTCTCTGTTTCTTGTGGGTTTTGTAAAATTTGTATGAGAAAACAATTGGGAGTTTGTTTTATTTTTATTGGGGGTGGTAGAGATAGTCAAGAATTGTCGATTAACTATTAAATTTCTTTAATTGTTATTGGTTTAAGTTTTCTATTTCTTCTTAAGTTAATTTTTATAAGTAATATTTTTCTAAAGAAATCCCCATTTTAATTATGCTTGCATATGCATTATAAAATTTTCATTATAATTTAAAAATAATTTTTACTGATCTGCGTCTACATGTATTTTTCATTCCTTATGTGATTTTTGTTTTCTCACTTTTTATTTATAAATCTTCCTAATTTGTGTATACTTTTTGTGTCTTTCAATTCTGTCCTTGTTATGGTTTCTTTAGCTGTTTTAAAGTTCTTTTCTGCTCAGTCCATAACCTTTATTTTTTCTGAGTGTGTTTCTGTTAAGTTTAGATAATTTTTCTACTGGTTTGGGGCCACATTTGCTGCTGTTTCACATGTCTGGTAATTTTGTACTGGATTTTTTTTACCTAGTGAATAGTATATGTTTGAGTATACGGGATTTGTTGTTTTCTTTTGAAGAATGTTGAAGTTTATTTTGGCAGGTTTGAGTCTTTCAAGGCTTGGTTTTAAGCATCTTTTAGGACAAGATTGAAGTAGCCCTTATTCTAGGGCTAGTCTAGCCTTACTTCTTAAGTGTGATTGCTTCTGCCATTTCTACTGATTGCCCTGAATGTTGATTGAGATTTCTACTATTTGGCTGCTTCAAATTTGGATACCTCTCACCCCTGTGTGAGGTCTAGAAATCGTTCACTTATAGCTTACTGCATTTGTTATTTGCCTAGCCTTGTAGAGTTTCAACTTTATGTGCTCAGATTAGTGTGAAGTCCAAGATTCAAGAGGATTCAATGCAGATTTCAGGAGTTCTCTCTCTGCCCAGCAAATTCCACCTGCCTCAGCCTTTCTGACCTCTTATCTTTGCCTCCTCAAATCAGCAACTCCATTATTCTCTGCTTTCTCCATTCCTGAGCACTGGTCCAGAAATTGCCTCTGGTAAAAAGCCAGAGCAATTGGAGAGCTCACTTTATTTTCATTCCCTTCAGGACTACAGTCCTGTTCTGTCTATTGCCCTAATGTCTGAAAACAATTGATTCTTATTCTTTGTCCACTTTTCTAGTTGTTTGCAATGGAAAGAAAAGTGCCCTTCTAGGTACTCCTTCGTGATTGGGATTAGAACTTCATCCCAGCAGTTTTGATAAATCTAGTTCTTTGGGTTTTTTTTGTGGATTAATCCTTAGTGCCATGTACTTCTTAGCATGATTTTTTTAAACATGGAATTATTTAGAAGTGGGGTTTTTAGTTTCCAACAGCATATTTATGTTTTTAAAAAATCGCCTTTGTTGTTTTATTATAAGTGTATTGCATTCTTGCTAGAATATATGACCTGACTTTCTTTCTTATTGATATTTGTTCTGTGTTCTTTTGAGATAGTACCCAAAATATGCATGAAATAATGTGTTTTATTTAACTCTTGTTCGCAAGATTCTTTATATAGTGATTAGATCAAATATGTTACTGTTGAAATATTTTTAACTTGCAAAGATTTGGGCTATTTATCTATTTCAGATTGAGGGGTATGACAGTTTTCAGTATGATTATTTAATGTGTCTATTCCCCTCTATATAATTTTTGCTATGTAGTAAGGCGCATTGAAGTTCAAAATTTTTATATTTTTCTCGTGATTTTTTCCTGTTATCATGGAAGAATTGTTTTTATATGTCAAATAGTATATTTTTTCTTAGTAGTTGCTCTCTTTAATTTTTTTTTATAACTCTCTTTTTACCATTGCTTTACTTAAAACTCTCCACTGCCATTAAACATGGTATTTGTTCCTTTAAAGCAGTGGTCCCCAGCCTTTTTGGTACCAGGGACCAGTTTCATGGAAGACAATTTTTCTATGGTTAAGGAGGAGGGAGCAGAGGCGGAGCTCAGGTCATGATATGAGCAATGGGAAGTGGCTGTAAATACAGATAAAGCTTTGCTTGCTTTCCTGCTGCTCACCTTCTGTGCAGCCACCCCCCCCCCTTTCCTAAGTTTCATGAAAGACAATTCTTCCACATAGGGTGGATGTGTGATGGCAACAGAGCTCTGTGGCCTATTCCCCTCTGGGACCCAGGGGTTGGAGACTGCAGCCTTAAAGAACTTATAGCTGGATTTTTTAAAACCATTTAGGAATAACTTTTTTCTTTAATAGGCAAGTTGAAATTTGTTTTTTATCAAATTTATTTGTTAGTATTAGGTACTGTTGATAATAATTAATTTTTAATCTTTTGTTTTATTTTACCCTTACTCTTGCTTTTAATAAACTTATCTATAGATATGACTTATTGAAAAATTAATAAATCATAACTGGGGAGCTAGTGAATTTTCACAAAGTGAATATACTCATCTAACACACCCAAGTAGGTAAATGAGTCTTCTTAGCCCCCAGCAAGCTCCCTCATGGCATGTTCAGTCAGTAGTTCTCTCTTTCCTGAAGGTAAACAATATCCAAATTTGTAGTAGCATAGATTAGATATACCTATTTTAATTTTTTATAAATGAGATCTTAAGTATATGACATTACTTCTTAAATTATAGTTACCTACCTATATTTTCCACATTTTTCTCTTTGTGCACTATATTATTTGTGATTTCCCTAACAATTATCTTCCAGTGCACTAATTTTCTTTTCATCTTTTACCCATTTAATCTCTCTAAACAAACTATTTGATAAACTGTATAAGAATGTTGCTATCATAGCTAACTTGTATTCCAATTCAAATTTTTTTTTCATCTTATGACTGCAATTCATGGTAGTTCATCTACCAGTGGTGTTAGGTAACTCTGGTTTGCAAATGCATCTTCGATGGAATTTGTTTTATATGTGCCTCATTGAGAAAGTATTCCTACGGAGTAGATTTATGTTTATTTCTACCAAGTCTCAGTGTTTTATATTTCCTGAACCAGGAATTCTATTGACTAGTCAGCTAGTCAGCTTTACAAAAGTAGACTCTAAGGATCTGCCTTCTATTTTCCTTTTATTATTAAAATTCTAGTTTTCAACTCCTAGGCCATTAATTCAATACTGATTCCTCTCTGGAATGCTGAGGCATTAACTGGATAAATTGTTCTGCTTTTAATTTATTTGTCTCTAGTTTCTGGAGATCTCTCCATTATTTGTCTCAGTATTATTTTTTTAAGTGGGGAGAGATGTGGGTAAAATCTGTTTTTATTCATTTAGTTCTTTTTACTGCCATGACTGTGCTATATTCATCTAATAAATTTCACAAAATAAATCCTGCAGTTAAAAACCAATATATTAACATTCATAGATTCATATAGCTGGCTAGAGAAATAAAATAATTTTACTGTTAAATGAAGGCCCATACTACAATATAAAATTAAGAGAATAACAAAATCTAAAATCTAAGTCACAACATAAAATGAACTTGAAAAATTCTTTTACATTATATTCAGAAAAAGCATATATGGCAATAAAAATTTGTGAAAAGCAAAGTACATATAAGCAAATACTTTAGTTAATAACAATTCAGAGAAATATGGAAACATTTTCTTTATAAAACCAATAATAAAAATTAAGAGTCACACTTCCAAATAGAGTAAAAGTAACAGAGATTATTAGTATCCACAAAACAAACAAATAAAAATTGAACATTAATTTAAATTAGTTTGAAACAAATGTTAGATTTATACTTCCATTTGGGTTATGGAAAGCTCTAAATTAAATATTAAACTGTAAGTGTAGAATGCAAATTCTAGCCTTCATTTGTTAAAAAAAAACATAATTGAAAGACCATTAGGCTGAGATGGCTTTAGTGCCTTGGGTTACTACAAAAGCAATCTGAAGCCCAATGTATAATAAATAATAAAATGAAACTTTAGCTTAACCATTCAGGAACAGTCAGCTAACCCCTAACTAGGAACTTTCCACTAAATCACACCCAAATAGAGCAAACAGCTGGCTGTAGCCAATCAAGTAATTTTTTTTACTTTGCTTCTGCCTTCAGCCTATAAAAGCTGATGTTCACTCTGTTAAAGCGGCATTCTCCAAACCTCTTCCAGTTTTGAGTGCTCTTTGACTCGTGAATCTTTAATGGTGAAGTAAGCTCTAAGTCTATTTTGTCTAAAGTTATTTTTTTTAAAACACATCAAAGAGGCATCATGGTATAGTCATTAATTGCACAGATTTGATAGCCAGACTTCATGGAGTCAAATACATATATGTTTTGGCAAGTTATATAATTTCTCTGTTACTTTAAGTGAGAATAATAATAGTTTTTTTGATAATTGACATAAGAATTGAATTAAATGATTTAATATTTATCGTTTACAAAAGTGCTTGATAAATATTAAATGCAGTATATTTGCTACTTGCACATTTTTAATTTTTTTTTTTTTTGATTATGATGAGAAACCCATATGCACACTGTGATGTTTTGCTATGTCTTATTCCACCCCCAATTAAGATGTTAGGTAATTGTACACCTGGCAGTTGCAAGAATAAATCCTTTGGTCTTCAAGGGGGATCTGAGCAGCATAGCACACTTTTTTCTAAGGTGTTAAATTTTTTCCCTCTATTTATTTTTTATGGTACTCCAAATACTTTTCTTTTTACTATAAATGAAAAAGAATCGTAAGCCTTGTAGACATTTGGTGAGTGAGCATGTTAAGGTCTTTAAGCATCAGGTAAAAAGGCATTGAGGTAGGAACATACCTGTCCTTTCATAAAACAGCTGGGAAACCAGTGGTACTTGATGTCAGAGCACAAATGGGATTAAGGGAGGGACAAATCATATTGGGCCTCAGAGATGTTAATGAGACATTAGCTTTTACACTTGATGAGATAGGAAACAATGAAAGAATTTGATCAGAGAGCTAACAAGGTCTAATTTTTTTAAAAAAGAAGATGTTGGATTTTGCATGAAGTATAAACTATGTGAGGGCAAAAGTAGAACCCTATGTCCAATCAGGAGGCTATTGCCAAAATCGAGAAGGTAGTTGCTTGGATTTTGGTGATAGCAGTGGAAAGAGTAAGAAGAAATCAGACGACTGACACGTGCTAAAGAATGTGTTCATGGAATTTGCTAATGAAAGTAGTATGTGTGAGTCATAAGGAATAAAGGTTTTAAACTAAGCAATTAGAAGGAGAGAGTTATTGCTCTAAAAAGCTTAATCTATGTATATGATAATTCAATAATTCAAGCCAAAAATTAATGTGTAAAGTTGGAATTCTTAACTGTGGATTTTGCCAAACCTGGTTGGATGAGTGACCCACTGTGGGGCTATATAAAAATATAGATTCTTGGCTTCATTTCTTGAGAATCAGATTCATATGTCTGAGGTAGAGTCTATGAAAAAAATATATGTATAAAATTTAAAAACAAATTTGACAAAAGAAAAATGGGGTGTTAATGGGGTTTGTTTTGAATACCCAACAGAGATATATTTCCTAAATCAGTGAAGGGCAAACAACTGCTTAGAGGCCAGCTGCTTGTTTTTGTAAAGATTTTTTTGGAACACAGCCATACTTGTTTGTCTATATATTGTCTATGGCTGCGTTCATGCTACAATAGCAGATTTAGTTGTGACAGAGACAACATAACCCACAAGCCTAAAATATTTACTGTCTGGCCCTTTACAAGAAGTTTGCTGACTTCTCTCTAGATAAAGACTTCCATAAAAGAACTGGTACATTACATGATAAAGAAAATGGATTAGATTTGGTACTTCAGAATGAGAGATGAGAATCTGAAGCTAGAGAGTAGATTTTACTAGAGGTCACTGATTTAATTCAATCAAATACAATTTAAGATCTATTGATCAGCTATTGTGCTTGTTCTTCTTTTAATTGGTCCAATCTTATGGACAACATGGTTGCCATCAGGACCTTCATGGATGGACAGCCATTTAGGTTGAACACTGAACAACTCTGAGTTCCTTTTATAATACATAATAGATTATGATATTATTCATATTTATTGATTTTGTGTAATGTGGTGGCCCTGGTTGTCATCTCTCTCTCAAGTGTTCTTCCCGTAATTGAATGTAGCAATACTAACATTTTAAAGATAAACTTCAGTCTCGATGATTTCTACATGCAAACTTCTTTTTAACACTATCCAGTAACTTAAATGAAATACCACACTTTGGTCTATTATGTTGAGGCACTTCTATCTTTGCCTTTTTCCAGGACTTCCAGAATGGGTCTGCATTAAAATGACTCCTACTATGTTGAAAATTCCAGACTCTGGTGTTTTGCTTGGTCTACATCTACATAATGACATTATTAACAGGAAACAAACTAGGAACCAGTTAGCTTTTTCTTCTAAACACAGTCTGACCATTTTACAAAGTAGTTTAGCAAAGCATTTTTGTCTTGTAGGAGAAAATTGCAAAATCATGTCATAAAAGTTAATGAATAACCTGTGGCTCTCCCAAGATTGTTTGTGTAACATAAATAAAAGCAATCTTTCAAATCCCATCAATTCAGCTTCTGCTGGTGTCAGTCAACATCTATGCTAGAGGAGTTCCAAAGGGTAGTTGCAAAGAAGTAGAGAATGGGTAAATTGAAAGCAGGAGCTTGAAATTAAGATATGCATTTTTATGAAAGCACAAAGAATATTAAATGCGTGTAATATTGATCTCAGATATGTAAAACAAACTACTAATATCAGCCATGTAATGCTAATGAGTAACTTTCTAAACCTCAAACAACTGTTGCAAGTTTTGTTAACTATCCCGATGAATTTTTACTATGTACTGTAAGCAGAAACAAAAATATATCATCTGTTAAGAAAATATGCACCTAAAGGATGCGGTACTTGCTGTCTGGGGGGTGGGCACGTTTATAGCTCTGACTTAGGTGATGCAAAGCCAATTTATGTAACCAAAGAGTTTCTACCCCCATAATACTCTAAAATAAAAAAAGAAATTTAAAAAGAAACAAACATTAATTAAATACCCTAAGGAAAAAAAGAAAAGAAAGCAAGAGCTATACCAGAGGCTGTTTTATCCTGTGAGCTATATAAATAAAGTATAAAGCTCTTAAACCTTGCTTATTTTATGAAACCAGCAGATACAAACAAAATATATCCTGTTTTGTTTTTTTAAAGCACAAACTCTTAGAATTTACTCTCCTTTTGCTTAGGCATGCACACCTGCAATGCACAATACTAAGCGTTGTGCCTTTTGTATGAATGGACGGTAGTACTTTATCAAGAAGAAATAATAATAATAATGTTAAAAATCAAACATACAAACAAGTACAAGCTAACAGCTCTTTGTGAAATGCTGACTGCCGGCCCCCCCATTCACTAAAGCGAGGTCAGGTGACCTCTAGCACATGCATCAGTCGAGATCTCCTCAGGAAAATGTTTCAAACTCAGATGGTACAAAAGACTTTAATGGGAGGACTTCTTACAGAGATATGGGATAGTTGAGGGACCCAACAAGAAAGGTTGAAGCAAGACACTCCAAGACTAGCAACAGTAGGAGGCCATGACCATTCCTGAGCTAAAGGCACAAGAGAAGGAAATGCAAGTATTGGAGGACTTGCCTTCAGAAGCTACATCCTGGAGGGACATAGCCATTACTGTCAACTTGGCACTGATTTGGGAAGGATCCAGGGAAAAGCATACCCAACTTCTCTCATTCTGTGTCTATCCTGAAAACCTTCTGGTGCCACTCATTTGACAAACCCAACTAGAAATCTGATGTGAGAGCCCAGGTGGGTGATGTCCAGAGCAGAAAACAGGGTGGAGAAGGGTTGGGAGTGATGAATGTGTGAAGCAAATGGATAATAAACAGTCAGGGGGAAATAACAGGGCCACACTTACTTCTTACTAGTGGTTTCTTGGTTTGTTCTGTGCAGATTTTTATTTCATTCTTTCCCCCCTCTTTTATTCTACTATGTATATTCCAAATTTTTGAAGGAAAGATAATGAAATGAATGCTAGAAATTCACGTAGCTTCTTTTCAAAGTATGTGCACTTAGAAGGTATCAACAAGTGTGACATACATTTGCAACTTACTAAACTCTTTCAGAATATCAGAAAGCCTGTAAAATGAAATGCATCTGGTAAAAAGTGCCTTGAGCAGAGACTAATAAATCTTAGAATAGCAGACGGTTGAAACAGGAAGACCTGCTGAGCTCTGATATGGGAGAGTCTAATCCACTGGATAAATTGTTCCAAGAACTCATCCTTGTGAAAATATATTATCCTTATGACAATACCAAGGCCATTGTCCAAGACAGTTATTGGCTGTGTGAATGCCAGTATCAAAAGTGAAATATACCAGGAGACTGAAGGTGAAGAAAGAAATAGGTGATCATATAAAACACACAGAGAGATGGAAAAGGCTGCATCTGTCCTGCAAGTCTTATCTCTGAGACATGGGATTTCTGTGATCTGCCTCCATTGGCATCCCCAAATACCATGGCCAGATATATTTAAAAGATAACTTTAGAGAATTTCCTCCATATAA
>CAUYRT010056349.1:0-52425 GCA_963574885.1 Lepilemur ruficaudatus
TAATTACTTTGTGTATTATTTAATAATTGTCTATGCACTTTGTAATGGTATTTGGATCCCTATGTTAAGGGTGCATTTAAACTAAAATATAATGCCATGAGGCAAGTGACATTGTCTCCCACTAGCAGCTAGTTCAGGGCACATAGTTAACATGCAATACATATTTGTTAAATAAGTAAATAAAAATGAAAGATACTTTTTTGTTACAGTTTTTCAGTTAATGGGTATAACCACTTACCCTATATCTAATTCATTTTTTTCTGTTTACAAAGTTGAATTAGACAATTTTAAAAAGCAAAAACTTTATGACTCATTTATAGACCGAAGTATTCATAAATAATTCTTACTTGTTAAAGTGATATAAGCTTTTCTTAGCTCTCTTATTATTTCTTTAAGAACCAGATAAAAAACTAAACTAAGCATCAATTATTACATATGAATCACAGAGAAAAATTTTTTATGAACCAGAGGTCAAAATGGATTTGTTATACTAAATTAGTGTCAGTAAACAAGACAGCTCAGTGGCAATATGCAATTTCCATTTTATTTATACAATTCTATTCTAGCTTGCCTTCATTTAAGCTAAACATTACTGTTATGACATAACAGAAATGCTGGCTTCTAGAGTATCATAGTTGGCAAAGTTCTGGATAAAATATCCTTTAATGTGTTTAATTTAACTTTCCCATCCCTCTAACTTCATTCAATTACTTCTTGTTTAGTTCTCAGTGAAAATGGAAAACAGCTGTTCATGACCATCTGTGTAAAATTCTTTCACCTATTTAGGACTATTGGATAACCCATCAGAATCTCTTCTCCAAAATTAATAATCTCAATTCCTTTTGCTATTTTATGTCACTGAAATTAGTAGACATTTAGTGAACAACTATTGTGTACTGACACAAAAAAATCTCTTTTCTGTAAACACACAGTATAGTTTCCTAAGGACAGAGAATATATGTGAATTAGTCTAACATAAGGAAAGATATACCAAATATTATGAGGGATATATGAATTAGCATGGAGTTAGAGAAACAGGGAATCTTTGAAGGCTTACTGCATATTAAAGATCACGTAGAATTTTGGACAAAACCTATGTGCTAGGGCAAGTAGACTAAAGGGGCCAGAGTTTCAGGCACATGCAGCTGATGGGAAACATAGTATATGTAGGGGTCAAATTGTGAAGAGGTCTAAGTGCTTAAATAAAGAGTCTGAATTGTTGAATGTTTTCAGCATTTTTCAAAATTGTATTTTAGGAAAATTGGAAACAATGTGAAGAATGGATTGATAGGTCTGAATATATTGAGATAGGAAGACCAGCTCAGAGACTATTAATACAGAAAAGGGGTACTGAGGGCGAGAGCCTGAAACTGGGTCAACGAGAAAAGAAAAAAATGGATGAATACACAAGATATTTCAGAGATGAACACAGTAGATTTGGTGGCTGATAGAATGGCAGAAGTGATGGAAAGAGAGACAGAGTAACCAGTAAATACAACCAAAAAATTCTGAATTATAAATAGCTTCTAAAAATTGATACGAAAAATTTTGAGATTCCCATAAATCACAAAGGATACGAACTGCCAATTTAAAACAAGAAAAAACAATAGTTAATATTAATATTTTAACCACATTGATATTATGTTAATTAAGAGAGCCATTTTGCCTTTGAAATCACTAATTAAAAATGTATACTGTTTAATGCTGATAAATGGATAGAAAGTTGGGCTCATTCATACATTGCTAATGGATGTATGTTGGAAAAATTATACCTTATATCAAAAGCCAAAATATTCATACTGTTTGATATGTTAATTCTGCTTCCAGGAAATGATCCCATATTATTAATTTGAAATAAAAAAAAATTCATGCATAAGATGTTTATAACAGCTTAATTTATAATATTGAAAAATGTTTAATTATATAAATATCTGGTATAATATTTTTGTAAATTTGTCTTACTATATTTAGTAAGATCTTTTTAAATAAAAATAATTTGAAAAATCACAGAAAAAGACTAAGAAGAATGATATCAAAGATTCACATACATGGTCATGAGGTGATGAGATTGTGGGTGACTATTGCCATGTGTTTATACATTACAGTTTTGCCTAGGTTTCTTAAGAAATTATGCACTATTTTTAAATCAGAAAAATCATGTAAAATTGTAGAAAATTGTTTCCTGAAGATATGAAATTCTACAGAAAGCAAGGAGAGCAGATTGGTCAAGGAGAAAGTCATTGGTGACTTTCAGATGGTGTGAATAGTCCTGGATGTGAGATGGGCACTATGCACCAGACGAGTTGGGGAGAGTCAGCGCAGACAACAGAGGGGCTCTGTACACCATGGGCTTTGTACCTGGTCAGTATTAAAGTTGACAAATGCAGAATGGCAGATAGAATAAGACCTGTAGTAGCAAGCAGGACTCAACAGAGATCTTTTTTTCAATAGAGGACATTTAAGAATGTACGTTAGATGATTAAACAAAGTAGTGTATATGAAAATGAATGATGCTCAGTAAAAGATTACTTAATATGAGAAACCAGTAGTTGTCCGTTTAGGCATTGTCTTTAGGATGCTATGAGACAATTTATTCAAATCAGTGAGGAAAAATTTTTAGACTGACTGAATTTTTTAATAAAGACTGAAAATAAAAAACAATTGGTTGCTTACTACATACAGACCATAATTTAGAATTATTGGCATGGATTGCATCCTTAGGTAAAAGGTAAGCAATAAACTAGTGTGTGAAACTGTGCTTTAATGGTACTCATATTTTCATTTCAGAAAGAAAAGGTGCAAGAGTAGGCCAAAATAAATTGTGACATTGCATCATTTTTCATGTTCTATTACTTTCCATGAACAACTCTTTTATTGTGTCTGAATGCATTAAATCTCTAGCAAACACTGCAGAGAAACCTGTTACCATCAATAGTTGTAATGTCTCTGTGAAATGATTCATTTTAGAAGCTGAAGTAAGACTTTCCTGTCTTTTGGTAGAGGTCACAAAAAATGCTCAGACTGCTTTTGATCATGCCTACCTGGTTGATGAATTAAAATAGTCAACACATCAAACCAATTTTCAGATGTTTTCTCCTTTTTTAACTCTGTGGGAATTTTTCCATAGACACATCAGAGGAGAATTTAGCCTAAGGCAACTGATTAATCAATCATATGATTTTCTAGGCAGCATTTCTATTAGGGAATGAACCTCTTTAACTGGAGCAGCATAATTGAACTGTGAGCAGCATATAAGGGAGATATCCACTTTTCCCCATTTCCTACATCCTAGTTGATGATCTTTTAAAAAGCAATTTTAATTAAGCCATTTTTTCTGCTTACCGCACTGTAACAACTCCTCATGCTTTTAGATCAAAACCATAATCTTTAAGGTAGTCCACATGGATCTGCACAGTATACCCATCTCTCCATATTCAGCTCACAACTTGTCCTCTACATATCAATACCTCCTGCCCTGGTGACCTACATACACATTCTCTGCTCTCACCGTTTCAGCCAAACTGGGTTTCTGTGGTTCATCATGTATGTGATATTTCCTCCTGCAGGGACCTTTTCATATACCATTTCCTATGTTTGGAATAATCTGTTTCTACCCACCTCCTTTTGTCTTTTTAAACTAAACTTATTCTGAGATAAAATAAATACTTTAATTACAGTTTCACATGTGATTATAAGAAATAATACAGACAGATCCCATGTTTTCTCTATCCAGTTCCCCAATAGAAACATCTTGCAAAGTTGTAGTTCAATATTACAACCAGGACCTTGATCTGATCACTATATTTTGTATGTTTTGAAACATCACTATGTACCTCGTAAATATGTACAACTATTATTATATGTCAACTAAAAATATAACTAAATAAAAAATATTTTTAAAAGAAGTTAAAAAAATAAGATACAGAACATGCTCTTCACAAGGATCCGTAATGTTGCCTTTTTCTAGTCACATCTACTTCCCTCCTGCACTCCCACTCGCTGCTTACCTCTGGCAACCACTAATCAGTTCACCAGTTCTATAACTTGTCATTTCAGGAATGTTACATATAAAAATAACAGAATGTTATACAAACAGAATCATGGAACACGTAACATATAGGGATTGGCTTTTTCGCTCAGCTTTAATTCTTTGGACATCCACCCACGCTGTCGAGTGCATCACTTTTTATTGTGGATGTACCATAGTTTGCTTAGCCATTCACCCACTGAAGGGCATCTGGATGTTTCCAGTCGCCGGCTCTCATGGACAATACTGCTATAAACATTCGTGCACATGTTTTTATGTGAACATAAATCTTCATTTCTCTGGGATAAATGCCCAGAAGTACAACTACTGAGTGGCATGATAGTTGCATCTTGTTTTTTAAAAACCTTCCAAGATGTTTTCGAGAGTGACTGTCCTATTCTTGATTACCACTAGTAATGTGTGAGTGACCCAGTTTCTATGCATCCTCACCAGCATTTGGTCTTATTGCTGGTTTTTATTTTAGTCATTCTGTTAGGTGTACAGTAATACCTCATTGTGATATTAATTCCTAATGATTACCACTAGTAATTGATTACCACTAGTAATGTGTGAGTGACCCAGTTTCTATGCATCCTCACCAGCATTTGGTCTTATTGCTGGTTTTTATTTTAGTCATTCTGTTAGGTGTACAGTAATACCTCATTGTGATATTAATTCCTAATGGCTAATGATGTCAAATATCCTCTCATGTGCTTATTTGCCATTTGTATGTCTTTTGTAAAATGTTTCTTCATGTCTTTTGCCTATGTTCTGGTTGAATTGTTTGATTCTGTACTGGTGAGTTTTTAAAGCTCTTTATATATTTTAGACACCTTATTTGATATGTGGTTTGATTCTCCCTGTAGCTTTTTAAAAAATCTTCTTAACAAGGTTTTGTTCAGAATAAAAGTTTTAACTTTGATGAAGCCCAATTTATCACTTTTTCCTTTTCAGATCACGTTTTGGTGTCATGTCTAAGAACCTAGTTCTGGAACATGAAGATTTTCTTCTATTTTTTTTAAATGTTATAGTTATGTATTTTACTTTTAAGTCTGTGTCCATGCTGAGTTAATTTTGTGTTAGCTGTGAGACTGAGGTCAAGGTTTATTTTATTGCCTATGAATGTCTTATTGCTCCAGCACTATTTGTTGAGAAGACAATTTGTCCTCTGTTGAATTGCTCTTTAACCTTTGTCAAATAATCATTTGGACATATTTATGTGCATCTATGTCTGTGTTCTCTGTCCTGTTCCATCGACCTGTGTCTATTTGTCTGCCAATACCACACAGCCTTGATTACTATAGCCACATAATAAGTCTTAGAATTGGGTAGATGGATTCCTTCCACTTCATCCTTTTTTTTCAAAATTGTTTTAGATATTCTAGTTCCTTTACCTTTTTATATAAACTCAAGGATACTCTTCTTTATATCTACAAAAATTTTTGTTTGGGTTTTGATAGAAATTGCATTAATAAATCTGTGTATCTGTTTGGGGAAAAAATTGCCATGTTTACTATGCTGAGTCTTCCAATCGATAAACATGATAGGTCTCTTCATTTATTTAGCTCTTTGATATTTTTCCTCAGTGTGTCTAGTTTAAGCATACAAGTATTATACATATTTTGTCAGATTTATACCCAAGTATTTCACTTTTTTTTGAGCAACTATAAATAGTATTGTATATTAATTTTGGTGTCAGGTCAGGTGTGGTAGCTCAGGCCTATGATCCTAACACCCTGGGAGGCCAAGGCAGGAAGATTGCTTGAGGTTAGGAGTTTGAGACCAGCCAGAGCAAGAGCAAGACCTGTCTCTGCTAAAAATAGAAAAACATTAGCTGGGCATGGTGGCACACGCCTGTAGTCCCAGCTACTCAGGAGGCTGAGGCAAGAGGATCAATTTAGCCCAGGAATTTGAGGTTGCTGTGAGCTGGGCTGATGCCATGGCACTCTACCAAGGGCGGCAGAGTGAGTCTCGAAAAAAAAAGGAAAAGAAAAAGAAAATAATTCTGGTGTCCACATATTCAATTGCTAGCATATAAAAATATACTCACTTTCCTACATTCTTTTAAAGTAGGCCTCTTAGTGACAGATTCTCTCAGTTTTCTTTCATCTGAGAATGTGTTGATTTCTTCTTCATTCTTAAGGATTATTCCTCTGGGTATAATTCTGTGTTGACATATTTTCTGAGAAATATTGTGCCACTTTTTCTGACTTCTGTAGTATCTGATGAGAAATCTGCTGTTGCTTGAATTGTTATTCCTCTGTAGGTAAGGTGTTATTTTTCTCTGGCTGTGTCCAACATTCTTTTCTTTCTCTGTCTAGTAGTTTTCAGAAGTTTAGTTATGATGTTTTATGGCATGGGTTTCTTTAGATTTATCCTTCAGGGTTAGGTTTGCTCAACTTCTTGAATCTCTAGGTTTATATCTCTTGCCAAGTTTGTTAAGTTTTCATTCATTATTTCTTCTAGTACTTTTAAAAACCTACCCTCTTTTCCTTTTCCTTCTTGGACTATGAAGACATAAATATTAGATTTTTTTTTATAGTTTCACAGGTTTCCAAGGTTAGGTTTTTTCAGGGTATTTTCTCTTTGTTTTTCAGATTGTATAATTTCAATTTTTCTAATTTCCAGTTCACTGATTCTTTCCTCTGTCCCCTCTGTTCTCCTGATGAGCTCAATAACTGAACTTTTTAGTTCAATTATTGTATTTTTCAGTTCTAAAGTTTTCATTCTATATTTCTTTATGTTTCCTTTCTTTTTTTGATGTCTTTGATGAAGATTTCTTTCTTTTTTCATTTGTTACAAAAATGCTGGTAATTTTTTGTTGAAGCAGCTTTATTATGTTTGCTTGAAAATCTTTGTGAGATCATTTTAACTTTTTCTTTCATATCGGTGTTGGCAACTATTGATTTTTTTTTTCATTCAGTTTGTGATATTTCTGGTTCTTGACTTAACTAGTGTTTTCTATCGAAACCTAGACATTTCCTATTATATTTTGATACTCTGAATTTCATTTAGATCTTTTTTCCCTTTGATGTTATTCCAGAAGGTGGGGAGGAGGGATGCCACTTCATTACTTCCAAGTGGAAATAGAAGCTCAGGTTCCCCATACAGTTTCCATTGACTTGTGAGTGAGGGGATCCTTTTTAAAGCTGGGCAGAGGGGAGAGTCTGGCTCCATAAGTGATCTCCACTGACACCATAGTGGGCATGCTTCATTATCTCTGCTGATTTTGAAGGATCTGATTCTCCCATCCAAGTACTAACCAGGCCTGACCCTGCTTAGCTTCCGACATCAGACTAGATCGGGCATGTTCAGGATGGTACGGCCATAGACGGTCTGACTGTCCACCATGCTTCCTTAACACCAACACAGTTAGGAGAGAGAAGGGCATCTCTTTACTGCAGGGTGGTATGGAAGTCTAGGCTGTCTATGTGATCTACATTGATACTATTGGGGGGAGAACTAATTATAGACTCTTGGCATGAATTACATCTCTCTATTTGACCTTTTCTGCCATCCCTCCTTGCAAGTATTTTGGGACACTTGCTACAGCCTTGTGAGGGTAAGAGTCTAGGATCTCTCCTCAGCCTTTGTTGGCATGAGTAGTGGCATGGCTACAGGTTTTCTGTGGTGTTTGGCCAGAGTAAAATGATTATTGTCTAAAAGTTTTCCATCTTACTACTTTTTCCTTTTCCTCATCCTTTGGTTTTGTTGGAACTTTTTGTCTGTATCTATTCATGTTTCTCAGTTACCAACTTCTTAAGTTCCAAGGCTAACATATACAAGGCAAAAAGAAAACCTAAGGAACTTACCACCCTGTAGTTGAGTCCTATTTTCTCCAGCCAAATTGCCTTCTCTCCACCTTTCAGAGTCTTCTGATATTTGTTTAATGTATAATGTCCATAGATTTTCCTTGTATTTATCATGAATAATAGGAAAACATATGTCTACTCCATCTTACCAGAAATGCTAATGACCCTTGGCTTTTTAAAGTTTCCTTCAATCTTTAGATCCTAGTTTAACATCACTTCTACAGGAAACCCTTCTCTGACTTCTCTTAGGGACTAAGTCAATTGAATATTAGAGGCTCTCATAGAAGCACGTATTTCTCTCCTTCCTAACATGTATTTTAAAATCAAAATTTTAAATGAATTTGACTGATTATTTGATTAATTTGTTATTTCATTAGATTCTAAGCTTTGTGGGGGTAGTGATTATGGCTGTATTTTAGTTACTATTTTATTCACAGTACTTAGCACTCTGGATGGATACTAATGGTAAATTATTAATAATATTTATGAAATAAATAAGGCTATGTAATAAAATAGGAAGGGCTTTAGTTGTATAGTTAGATTTTGCCACTTTGCTAGATGTGTAATTTTCATAAGTCTCTTTTGTCCTTTATATTGTATTTTTTCATATGTTGATATTAAGTGATGTAACAAGTCTTCATAAACTATGTGGCACAATAACAAGCAATAGCTATTAGTTCCTGGAACTGCAGTCTTGCTTTGTTTTTCTTTATATCTTTGATGGCAAGCACATTTCCCAGGATATGGTAGAAATTAAATGATTTTTGAATGGAATTAAATTGATATGGTTGTTATTTAATGGAACTGATATAAGTTTTCTGATATAACATTATACATCTAGGAAATGTAAATAAAAGGAATAAAAATTTGGATAGAAACATAGTTTTGTTTAGAAAGCAAAAATGCTCTTTTATCAATAGTTTACCCTTGAACTAGAACAGCAGAGTGAAAGCGGTAAATAAATTTTCAAAGAAAAAGTACAAATATTTACTGTGTAATAACCACCATGGAAAGTTACAAGAACATTTGGAAACATAAAAAGAATGCAAACTGTGCTTAGAGCCAAAAAGTCCTCCGAAATAGATAAGATAATTTTTGTCCAGTGGAATCAGTTGTACCTCTTATTGAGTCAGGTAAAGGGAACATAGAAGAGTAACATTTGCTTTCCTAGACATCAAAATATGTACTTGGCCTTGGGCATGGGGGAAAGAGAGCTGGAGAAAGTGGGTTTACAGTTTTTTGTTGACCTGTTCTTTAGCAGCTCAGGTTTGTGTCATGAACAATGTGGCACTGCTTATAGGATGACTATGAAGGGATTATCCTTGGGGTTGAAGGGGCCTATTGAATTTTAAGCAACATGATATATATAGGATACTAGATGCTTCCAGCTCCTGAGAAGGCAGAAACTTGTGGTTGTGAGAAAGATAAAAAGCACAAGGAAATAAAGAGCATCTCTGGTTCAGATGTGAGTGAAAAGAGGATGATAGAGAGACAGGAGATCACCAGTGAACCCGTATAAATAATGGTAAATATTTCTCTTAACATATACTATGCACCAGGCACTGCTCTATGAGCTTTACGTGTATTCAAATTATTTAAGCTATTAGGATTGATGCTCATATCATGATACTCATGTTGGAATATAGAAGTTACACTATTCTCATAGGTCTACTGACACTCCACCTCCCCAGGGAGAAGAGAGTATATGCTTGGGATGGTAGAACAGATGTCTTACACCTACTGCTAGGTTTCCTGTTGTGGGTTGATTTGTGTCCCCTCCCCGAAACCCCACCCTTGCCATTCATGTGGTGAAGTCCTAATCTCTAGTGCATCAGAACATGACCTTCTTTAGAAATAAGGTAGTAGATGTAATTAGTTAAGATAAAGTCATATTGGGGAAGGATGGACCCATAATTTAATATGACTAGTGTTCTTATAAATAAAAATTTTTTTAAAAAGGGGGAGATGTGTACATAAATGCGCACATAAGGAGAATGCCATAAGAACATGAAGACCGTCATCTACAAACCATCAACAAGTCAAGAAGACAAGCCTGGAATAGATCCTGCCTTCATAGTCCTCAGAAGGAACCAACCTGTTAACATCTTGATTTCTGACTTCCAGCCTCCAGAACTGTAAGACAATATATTTCTATTGTTTAAGTGACCCAGTTTGTGACACTTTGTTATGACATCATTAGCAAATTAATATACTTTCTGTGGAGCAGTGATCTTTATAATCTTGGAGGCTATATATCCCTTTGAAAATATTTTAAAAGGAAAAAATACCAATAGAGGCTCTTGCCAGAGCAGTTCCATGTACGCTATTTACATACAATTTCCGGAGGTGCATAGATGTTCTGCAGTTCATCTGTAGACCCCACCCCACCCAGGCCAGGCTGAGAACCTTTGCTCTGGAGTTACTGTGACCTCACTCAACCACTTTCTTAGGCAATGTTTCCTGAATACACAGCCCTGAACTGAATATTTCCCATTTAGCAGAACCACCTTTTAGTGTGTGACAACATATCACAGCAACAGAAATGAAATGAATTATGACTCCAAAGAACTGGTCCTGTGGAGCTGTGACTCACATCACTTCAGCTGCCTTAGGAATATTGTGAAATCTACCACAGTCTCTTGCAAAAACATATGGCTGATTTTCTTGCAACCTTTTTCTTCTTAATTAAAAAATAAATCTTTCTCTTGTAATTGCTAGGTGTAATTTTCAGGGCCAAGTTTAGAAATAGGTAGAGTTAGCTTCTTGCTGTTTTGGTGTGCTCTAGGGAAAGACATTGAACTCAAAAAGACTACAGTTGTCCCTCAGAATGCATAGGGGATTGGGCCCCAGTATGTACCAAAATCCATGTATGTTCAAGGCTCTTATAAAAATGGTATAGTATTTGCATATAACCTATGCATAATCTTTTGTGTATCCTTTTAATCATCCCTAGGGTACTTATAATACTTAATACAATGTAAATGCTATGAAAATAGCAGTTATATCATCTTTTTAAATTTATAGTACTTACGATTTTTAAAATTGTTTTTTAAAGAATATTTTCCATCTGTGGTTGGTTGAATCTGCAGATGTGAAACCCATGGATATAGGGGGCTGACTATACTTCTATTTCTATTTAAAACTGCAAATATAGATAGATAGATAGATAGATAGATAGATAGATAGATAGATAGATAGATAGATAGATATAGATATATATTAGGGGGATAGGTAAAAAGGAAAGCAAGGAGACTGAGAGAGTAGCTCTGAAAGGATAGAAGGGCTCTTGTAGAGAAGATGGGGGGAGCCAAAAGCTTCCATTGCTGCTTTCACACCTGCTTAGCACTGAGAGTGTTTATACACATTCCGGGTCTCCTGTAGTGTATTCTATGTGTACTAGACTGAAAGGCATTACGAAGAAAAGCAAAAGAACCGCCTGACTACATCTTTTTTTTTCTCTCTCTCTCTCAGTGTTTGTAGCTATATCTAGCTGTCAGGAGTTGGCTTTCTCCTCTTGCTCAAATAAGCCATTTCTCTGTTACTGTGCTTGAAACTCTAGGAAACTCAGTCCATCTCCTGTTGTCATTTTCCAGCCACAGGTAACAACTATCCATGCCATGGACTTGAAGAATGCTTCCCATCTGTATTTTCATGATTTTTCTATGTCATTCACTTTGAGGAAGAGATACCTTATCCTGATATTGCCAACGACCACTCAAATACTGATCCAGAAGAGTGACTCCATGGTGTTCAGTTGTCATCATTATCACCAAACAAACATCAAATACAGTCTGGACGATAATATTGTCTGCAGGCTGAATGAGATTCAGAAAGCCCAGTTGCTCCTGACATTGCTGCCACAGGATAGCGTGATCATCATTTAGGGATCATCATTTGGGATGCTTCTTCACATTCAGCTCTTTTCTCATACCAGCCTCTTGGTGAGATTACTGTTTATTTTATTTAAACTTTGTTCTGTGGGCTTTCCTCACACTGCACCCCCACCGTTGTTATTTGTTAGGTGCTCCCTGCTGTATATAGGTGGGAAGAGCATGGTTTTGGAAGACACCTAACCTGGGTTTGATTTTTGCTCCTTCACTTGTTGTACTTAATGCATAATTATGGTCAACTTTTTCTAATTTCTAAGATTACAGGTAGTTGGAATTTTAGAATTACACATGATCAAGCAGAGATTTTTTTTTTGTATAACTGGATGGAAACATATTTCATTTTTGCTGGTGGGAGTGGCAGAGGGGATTGAGAAATGGCTTCAGTCTTATCTCAACCAACCTACAGACAATAAAGAAACTGATATGTCCATGTTCCTTTCATGCTCCCTTACTTCCCACACCCCTTCCCTTCTCTTCCCTGAGTCTCTTTTCCCCAGTAGGCATGACCAACCACAGATGCTGCCCCATGGATAAGGTTGGGTCTAACAGGGCAGGAGGCCAGGCACAGGGCACAACTTTCCTAAACCCTTTCCTTTTACTCCCCTCCCTACACACTGGGTTCCAACGCTGCTGGCTAATGTTTCTCAGCACCCAGCCCAACAGACAACCTTATTGTCTAAGGCACCAGCCTGTCTTTTCACTTCATTTGCTAGTTTGTTTACTGTCATCCGAGAGAGCTGCTCATTTATTTATTTATTTATTTTTATTGATTAATTTGTATTATTTAGAAATGTGGTCACAATAGCCAAGATATGGAATCAATCTAAGTGCCCATCAATGGATGAATGGATAAAGAAAATGTATTATATATGCACAATGGGATACTATTCAGCTTTTAAAAAGATGAAACTCTGAAAGGTATGACAACATGGATGAACCTTGAGGACCTTATACTAAGTGAAATAAACCAGTCACAGGAAGACGAATACTGCGTGATTCCACTTATAGGAAGTATCTAGAATAGTCACATTCATAGACTTGAAGAGTAGAATGGCAATGGCCAGGGGCTGGGGGAAGGGGGGAATAGGGAGTTAGCAATCAACGGGCATAAAGTTTCAGTTGAGCAAGATGAGTAAGCCCTAGAGTTCTGCTGCGCAACATCACACCTGTAGTCAGCAATCATGTATTGTACACTTAACAATTTGTTAAGAATATAGGTCTCAAGGTAAGTGTTCTTGCCACAATAAAATAAAAAAAAAAAAACATTTAACAAAAGATAGCCGCTTTTTAAAGATAGCTTTCCAATGAAGAAAACTAGATTATACTTGGGTTATGCTCAAACTTCCAAATTGCATCTGTTCTCTCTTATCTGGGAATTTTTCACATTCCTTCAATTTAACTTTGTGGAACCAAACTGCTGAACTTTAGTGGCTTGATGTGCTCTTCTGGATTATGTCATGCAGAACAAAGATTTTTGATTATCTACCATAAACAATATCTGCTTTAAAATCAGGGCTATTATTTAAAATGAACAAGCTTTTGAATTCTTAAAGATATATATTTCCTGTGTTATAGGAAGTGAAATACTATTAATACTTTTAAGTTTGATTTTCTTCTTTTCCTAATTTTCAATTATTTTCTGAAGATTATGCTAAATGTAAATCTTGATAAAAAGACAGTATTTCTTCAACATGAACAATTATCAATGTTTTCATCTTCTAATTTTGTTGCTTCGATTTTAATTGTAATTTTTTTTTGTGAGCCAGACTTGCTTTAAATGAATGTAAGAGTTTTCAGTGTTTGATGTTCTACAAGATGAGTACACTGAATTGCAGCCATTAAAAATTATCGTATGAGTCAATTTTTATTGTCATCCCTCCCGTTTTATATGAGAGTGAGCTTAGAGGAAACCACTATTATTTGAACAATTTGTTTAAATCAAAAGTAACTATGTGCCTCCTAGAAAAATGGCAGGATGTGTTTTTAAATTCTGAATGCTACAACTACATTTAGCCAAAGTGCATTGCCTTCTGAACACTTCCAAGACGGAACACTGTGCTTTTGATTGCTGCTTTTGGAGTCTCATTAAGATGCTAAAAGGTCAAAGGAATAGGAACTGGAGCAAAATACATTCATTTACAATACACAGCGCAATCAAAATGTAGAAATCTGTCATATAAATCATGTGTTCCTACATGGATATTTATATAATGCAGAGTCCTCTTTTTGTAGGGAGCTGATGTGTCTAAGTGGTTTTATTTATTCTACCAAATGCCTACAGAGTTGAACTGGTGGAGAAATATTTTAGACTACCAATTGTTTGCTTCATAAATTTCTGGACAGAGGATGATATGAGATCAGACTTTTTTTTTTTATAAAATGAAATCTGTATCCTCATTGATTTCCACTTTCCTAAGAAATAGGCATTCTTCGTAAGACCTCTGCTCTTACACACCCTTTTAAAATTTCATGAGGTGAAGAGGGAACACAATGATTTCAGCCCTTGGAAATTCTCCCATTGAGGGGTGACATCAGGTTGACAAAAAATGCATATAGAGTACAAACTAACTTAAAACTCAGTTTTCCCAGAAGAGTTTGATCTAGCTTGAAATTCAATTTTCTCAGGCACATTCCAGGAATTTATTTCTTATAATAATAAGGAGATTATTTTCAAGTCTATGTGATGACATCTTACAGAGGAATCAAATTAGAGCTTTCCTCAACCTGTAATATTTTTCTTCCCTAATATTCCCTAAGAGAATAGCATATTTTTAAACACCTTGCTACTTGTTTTCTCACATTATTAAGTTTTTATTATCTTTGGCTCTTAAATATTTCAAAAAATGTAATAAAATAACCTCACATCCTAGCTTTTTGTTCTCTAATTGATTTTTACAGTATTTAACCTTCTTACATGTATTTGGAGCTACCATATTACTGACACTTGTTTAGATGTTAAGAATTAAGTAGTGAATCTAGGTGCCAAGAATTTTACAGTGAATTATACAGTTAAAAATCTCTGTCTACATAAGGCTTCCATTTTTATATATATATCTATATTCCTTTGTTCTTTCCACCCCCAACCTCCAGCATAAATTCCAAAATCTTTTCACCAAACTTATCATTTTAAAGGTTGCATAACTTTTTAAGGAAATCACTATGAATTATTTTCAATCTGAGGAGACATCACTCATTGTACTCCTTGCAGGTATGAACTGAATCCAATGCTATTTAATGTATTTATCAATGAACAAGATCAGGTTTCTGAAAGTGTATTTTTGGATCACCTGTGTCAGAATCACCTTTAGAATTAAAGTTTCTAAAATCTACTTCATAGCTCTTGATTCAGAATATAAGGATGAGAATCAGGAATCTGTATTTTAACTAGCAAACTAAGTGATCCTTACACATGCTGACGTCTAAGAATTAATTACTTTTCTATACCAAGAGCTGAAGGAAGCAAACCTTAAATTAGAAAATGATCACAAGCAATTGTGGTATAGAGTTTAGAATAAAAAGAAAACAACAAATTTTAATATTGTTATATTTGAGGAGAAATTAGAAAAGGATATTTGTGAAAATTGATGAAAAAAATGTCCAGACAAAAAGTTGATCATGAGGTTACATACACGTATACATAAAGCGTATGTCTGTAATGCAACATATAATAAACATGAGGTTCACATATTTAAGGTGTTTCCCAAATGCCAGTTTAGAGTCTTCCCTTCCATGTCCCTCTGTTACTATTTCCATTTTACAAATGAAAAAGCCTAGAACACAGAAAGAGTAGATAGCTTTCACAAAGAAACACAGGAAGTAAATCCTGAAACCAGGGTCACAAACCCTAAAGTTGAGCTCCATAGTCTACACTCTTACCTACTCCTGTCACTAAAGGAAACCAGGAATCATCTCAGAACCTGCACATACTGCTTTATGAAATAGTTACACAACAGTGAAAACAATTTAGCCCAATTTTGCTAAGTGTTTACGACATACTGTTTCATTGGTCAAAATTAGCTGGGGAATAAGAAAGCAAAATAAATGCAGATCTATTTGAGGTGAGTGTCCACTTACACAATGCAAGACTGTATTGCAGTTGGTTCTAGACAAGGGTTAATACACTAAAGCTCCCGTAAAGCTAAAATAAATCTATACTGCATCTTAATGACTTGCTTCTCCATACAACTTTCTTAAAACCCGCATATAAAACAATCCAATATTCAAGCTGAATTCTGTGAAGTGGCCTTTTCTCTCTATATGTAGTTTGACCAATATATTTTAAACTAGTTATAAAGAAAAAAATAAAGGCGTATATAATAATATCACATACTAAGGTCTTCCTAGAATTCTCTCAAGGATCATGCTAGGGAAGACAAAGCTACAATTAAAGAGAGAAAAATCCTTAGAGGGTCTATGTTTTTTAAACATAAAACCTTATGTTTAGCTGGCTCTTTCCTCCCTCCCCCCTCCCTCCCTCCTCCCTTTTCTTTCTTTCTTTCTTTCTTTCTTTCTTTCTTTCTTTCTTTCTTTCTTTCTTTCTTTCTTTCTTTCTGACAGGGTCTCGCTCTGTTGTCCAGGCTCGCATGTAGTGGCGCAATCACAGCTCACTACAGCCTCGAATGGATTATACTTACCCAGTTTTCATTTGGAATGTTCCAAGACACCCTGTTCATATCATTTTCTTAGCCTATCTAATCATTTAATACTGGTTTAAGTGCTGTCACCTATTTGAAGTTTTTCTTTACTGCCCTACGTTTGGTAATCTCTTGGTCTCTCTCGAAACATAAAAGTGTTCTCGAGATATGAAATGGTGTGAAAGGGTAAAAACATTATTTTCTTAACAACTGGCAGCAGGTCTTCTCCTCGGGAGATGACTATTTCTGGTTAGGGAAATTCTTTGATGTCCACTTGGGAAGAGAATATAAGATCATGAGAATGAGTATTACCAAGTGACAAGGGAAAAACAAAATTGACCGAAAATTGAGAGTGGAGAAGAGTAGAAACTGAAGGGAAAAACAGAGAGACACACAAGATGGACTTGTGGGGGGTGGGGAGCTGGACACTGATGGAAGTGCCCCAGCAGATGTCTAAGACAGAATTTTCAGTCATTGGGGTGGCTGTGATATAAATTCCTTTCTTCTTCCCAAACATTTGTGTGAAGCCTGCTACACACAAAGGTATGGTGGGAGTGGTTTCTGTGGAAATCAGATGAAATCAGCGGAGGTCTATCTTGGAGTCAGAGTGGAACAGAGAGGGTGAAGGAACAACCAGCCATCAGAAGATGCAGGATTAAGAAGAAGGGATAAATAATAACCAGAGAGAGCTGGAAGAAATGGCTGGGAATTTGCAGAAATTCAGAGGAAAACATTAAATTTCGTACTGGATGAGGAATGAAGTTCAAACTAATCTTATATCGATCTTGAGGGGTAGGATGGCTCAAGTGGACATTTGGATTAATAGTCTTGTAGTTAGTTACCATTTTATGTAATTATGCCTTATACTTTCAACTATATTTCAAGTTTTGAGTTAGCAGGGTGTGCTTGTCTTTTTATTTATTAAGCATTTTATGCATAGCACATTTTGTACACTGTAGGTTGCCACATAGTCACTGAATTTCTTTGTAAAAGAGTGAAAGATATGGAGGATTGTGAATGAAAAATGTCCTACTTTTAAGATATTTAAGTTATTGTCTTGTGGATCTTGTAAATCCTGTGCCTTCAAATTTTTATAGAAACTGCTTATTGAAAATAACTTTGTCCATGTCTCTATTTCTAGAATGTCTGGGTTATTTAATATTTCTATAGAATGAAAGGGTCATTCTTTTAAAATAACATCTATATACTACTTTTCTATATGATACAGTTAGCTTAATTTTCCTAAAGTTTAGTTTAATTTCTTAGCAAGCACTTTAGACCTTATGTGTGTGTTCCAAAGCCTATGATTATTTTAACTTTGTAAGTTAAAATCTGTGGCTAAGCTCATTATATTTTTAATACTGAAAGTGCATTTGTTTTCATATGAAGATTCTAAATATTTTGAGTAATTATACTTGGCATCTAGCATTTTGTTGGAAGATGAAGAAAAAATATTATTTGGCACCACTTAAGGATAAAGAAATCAAAGCATAAATAAGTGGGTAAGGCACAGGATGGCATTTTATCTTTGTATTTCTGCTCATAACTCTAAGAAGAATTTCTGTGCCCTGGGAAATATTTTTTGCCTGCAAGAGAGCTATTCTGTTGATCTTACTTATATTAGTTCCAAGGTTGCAACAAAGATTTGAATTAAGTTTTGCACAAAGAAGTCACTGAGAATGTATCTATTATACTTTTATAACCAACCACCTTGTGAGGCAGACATTATTTCCACTTTATACCTAAATGTGGTAGGCAGGCTTTAAGATGTCCTCCAACGATCCACACACCCCTTTTGACTTGTGTGAGTGTGGGCTGGATCTAGTGGCTCATTTCTAAAGAATATAATATGGCAAAAGTAATAGGATGACACTTTCCAGATCAAGTTACAAAGAGAGGGTGGCTGCCAATTTGCATGTTCTTTCTTCCTCTCTCATTGGCTAGCTCTGAGAAAAGCCTGCTGCTATATTGTGAGCTCCCCTATGGAGATGTTTATGGGGCAAGGAATTGATGTTTGCAGTCAGTGGCCAAAGAGGACCCAAGCCCTACCAACAGCCATGAAAGTGGCTTGGAAGTGCACCTTCCCTGGTGAAGCCTTGATGTGAGTGCACCCTGGCTTACATATTAATCATGCCCTGTGAGGCACCCTGAGCCGGAGACAACCAGCTAAGCTGCACTTGGATTCCTGAATCACAGAAAATCAATAATAAATGTTCCTTTTTAAAAGCTGCTCATTTGGGGATAATTTACTATACAAATTAATTATACATAACTAACACAAAAAGGAAATTGAACCTCAGAAAGTTTATAAGATTTGTACAAGGTATCATATGTAAAGCATTGAAAACTCAGTGTTTTCTGACCGCTGGAGAAGGGCTCTCTGAGATGGTGACATAGAGCAGATACCTAAATAAAGGGAACAATGTGACCATCTGGGGAATGAGTGTCCAGGCAGAGAGACAGGGCAGGAGCAAATGCTCTGTGGTGAGAATACTGAAACAGCAAGACCAATGTGGACAGAGCTGAACAAACGAGAGGAAGATGTTGAAGAAATCAAAAAGATAGGCAGAAGCAAGATTATGTAGAGCCTGCTCACTGCTATGCTGATGTGAGAAACAACCCTCGGTGCCACCCATGGCTCTTTACTTTTGAGACCATTGAACTGGTATGCAGCAGAATGTTTCCTATTCTCTGTTTGTACCTTGCTTTATAAGCCTGGTGATAACACTTTACATAGGTTTCTTCATTTTTTCAAGAAATAATATGAACATAAAATGCAACCTGAAGAAATAAAATATAAATATCCCACTGACTTTACGGAGCTCATAATTTATTACATGTTGATTTTCTAACACTGCACTCCCAATTCTCCACTCTTGGTAATATTATGGAAAAGAACAGAGCTTATCAATGAAGACAGAGTGGAAATAATAGTTTAAGAAATTATTTAAGAAATTATTTTTATTCAAAAATATTTTAACAACTTAATTAAGATTGACAAATAAAATTGCAATATTTATAATGTAAAACATAATGTTTTGACATATGTATACACTGTGGAATGGCTAAATCAAGTTAATTAACATATGCATTACCTCACAGACAACTTTTTTTGTGGTGAGAACACTTAAAATCTATTCTCTGAGCAATTTTCAAGTATGCGATATATTGTCATTAACTATAGCTAATATGACATACTGATGCAGTAGTGAATCCTCTTCTGTTATGGGAAACGGATTGTCTTAAAAGGTATTGTGCTAATTGTGCATTGATCAGAACCAAGGAAAACTAACCCTTAGGAATAGACTCCTTTGTTCCTTGCTGGACATTCTCACAACTATTCACATCTTTTATTCTCACAACACTGTGTGTGTAAAGGAGAAACCTCACAGACGCTAAACAGTTACTGAGCAATAGAGCTGTAATTTGAAAGCATGACTTTGGACCCCTCCAAATCTCTTACCATTAATTATGCCGTGATACCTCAGGTTTACCCAGAAGGTCAGTGATGAAATCAGGACAATAAGTCCACATTGGGATCCCAGCAAAAGGTAGATCAAGGAGACTCACAGAAAAATAGTATCTAAGACTTTGTGGTGTGCAAGAAAAATTGCCCTTCCACAATGTCTAGTGTAGTTTGTCCTTGAGCAGTCCTGTGGAGTCCCTTCTCACTCTATTCACCATTCTTTGATCATCTACTACATTTAATCCATTCTGATGAACACTGGTCCTGTAAGCAGTTGGTTGGATCTAGAAAATAGGAATTTCACACATAAATGTATGTTAGTTTTCTTTTCTGAGATTTGAGAAATATTATGATGGGAATTAGAATGATTCCAGCCTCAGAAGTGTCCTTTAGAATTCCCAAATGTCCTTAATTATAATTTATTTTCATTTCAGGGTAGAAGTATCATGCCTTATAAGCTACTAGGGAATAAAAAAGGGTGAAACATCCATTAGGTTGGGTGTTAATAAATAAGTGTATTTATTTGTGTTTTTCTTCACTGTAAAAAAACAAAGGTTTTTCATTACTTTAGCGCTGTTAATTTATTTTCAAGCTGGTGCCTAAACTTCTGGAACACAAAATTAATGGGCTCTTGGCAACCCTTTCTGAATCACCCAAGTCAATAGTGGTTCTTCCCATCTGTCATTGTAATTTGCAGTATGCCTCCCAGAAGCATTAAGACAAAGATACACACTACACTACTTTCCATTCCCATTGGCACTAGGCAAAAATAGTCATAAATGGATTCCTTACATGCAAACTCCCAAACTGGAAGCCCTGATTTAAAATAAAATTGGATATCACTCAGCCCTGCCAACAAACTCTTTCAGACTACAAATGACACATTTATTTACAGAGCTATTTAGAAAATAATAAAAAAAGTTTGATGACATTTTCTAAATTAGCAACCACTGTCAACTCCATAGGTTCTGTTTGCATCTGTTTTCTGTTGAAGTAACTAAAATTAAAAGTGATAAGGATATGTTATGACAGCACTTTCTCATGAAAGTCAGGAATATTATACCTGTTTAGTCATATTCTGAGAGAAGACTAATTATTTTTTGATCCAGAATTATGGCATTCAGTCATTGACAAGGAAATAATTTATGGCTCCCATATATCTTTCTATGACTAGAGGGTATTGGAAAAGTTGGGGTAACTGCAGCATTTTTTTGTTGTTGTGCCGTGTTGGAATCGGGCACAGATTAGCCTGGGGGAAAACCCAAATCATGATTAAAAGGGAAACAAGTTTGGAGTAAAAAAAAAAAAAAAAGTACAATATACAGCAGATCCAAAGAGTGAAGCAAGGCTAAGATTGAGGAAAAAATAAACAATGAAGCCAGATGGCTGGAGAAAAAGAAAAAGTTGCAAGGTAGTTTAAGGAATTGGTCAGGACTAGTGGTTTATGACTAAGGTCAATCATTTTCAGATAGTGCCAGCGTTAACCTGAAGTGATAGCTGCACATGGAAATGAGAGTGGTAGCTCACAGGGATTGTAAAAGCAAGACCCAAACCTATATTATCCCACTCCATAATGGCTGTTGTTCCTTTAGTATTTATTTACTTTTCTTGGCATAAAATAGATAAAAGTAGAGTGACCGTACATCCTGGTTTCCTTCATTCTGTCCCAGTCAATGAGTGCCTTTTTAGGTACTTAGGCACAGCATCCCTTTTCACTCTCCTGAGGGTCTTGGTTTGGATGATAAAGTATATGGTCACTCTGGCTTCAGCACAACATGAGAAGGCGTGAGCACTTATATACTTTGTGTGTTATTTTCTCAAACACACACACACACACACAAGCTGTTGAAATCAGTATAGAAAGAATGATTTGTTTGCTCATTGGAGCTCTGAAAAAAAAGAGGGAGGAAGGAAATTGACTTCCTTGTTTGGGTGATGGCTAAGTGTATGGGAAGGAATGAGATGTATTTCTGAAGAATTAAAAAAAATAAATTTTGATAGAGAAATTGTTTCTTAAATATTCATACATGTGGATCTTAAAGATCCAC
The DNA here is from genome assembly GCA_963574885.1 of Lepilemur ruficaudatus. NCBI lineage: Eukaryota > Metazoa > Chordata > Mammalia > Primates > Lepilemuridae > Lepilemur > Lepilemur ruficaudatus. The sequence goes on from CAUYRT010056349.1 coordinate 21,878, forward strand.
AAAGTATGAAGGTAAAATTAGGACAATTGACATAAAGGAACATTGACACACTTGGTTATTTTAAAGGGTTTAATGGAATTTTAGAGTCAGATAAGATGTGGCATAGAACATAGATGAATCCTGAACAGAAGTGAATAAGAAATGGTTAATATTAGTATCTGCTTCTTTATCATATGTAAGATATACTTTATTCAAGGGCTGTGTTTAGTGCAACAATACAGTTATCATTTAGAAAAATCTTCAAAAGGAAAATTCTGTACATTTAATAATAGATGGGAAAATAAAAGCATTCATGGGGACTTGAATTTGAAAGCTGAAATTAATTTATTGTTCCTCATTTTACTCTTTAGTGTGAAGCATGTGTTCTAGGGGATGTCAAGACCTTTTCTTATGAAAGTCAGTAAACTACTTAGTTGGCGTGGGGCCACCTTGCAGGGACTTTGACAGCAGAAGCATATGGAAATCTCTTGATCACTTGAGTATTCATTAATGAAGTTAATGTGGTTCATTGTGATCCTTTCTGCAATTAGGAGATGAAAGCTGATTAGTAAGTGGAACTAATTTGGAAGGAATTTATTGCAATTTTATACATGGTTTAGTGTTAAATAGGACGTTTGTGTCCTACAATCAAAGCTTTCATAAATAGTACATGCAGAATTTTTTTTTTAATTAAAAAAGCCTTGTGACTCTTTTGCACCTGGCCTTTTCGAATCTAATTTCTTCTCAGAAATAGAGTGGTTTATACACATTGTTCCACTTCCTCACTGCTTTTTTTCCCAATCCACTACAGTTTGCCTTAATGCCCATTACTCTACAGACACCCTGAAACTGCTCACACAGGTCATCATTACTTTCAGTCACATATTGGAATTCTCTCAAAAAATGTTTTTGTTATTAATAACATTTTTGATTGAAAAACCCTGATTGTATATATTTATGGGATACCATGTGATATTTTGATATATATATATAATGTTCATGATTAAATCAATCTAATTAACATATTAGATTGATTCTAATCTATCACTTCACTTGTCTATCACTTTTTATGATAAGATATTTGAAACTTATTTTCTTATTTTGAGATATACAATGCATTCTTATTGACTATAGTCACCCTGATGTACAATAGATCTCAAAATCTATTCCTCCAGGAGGAATCAACAATCGTTCATTCCCTCTCTCTCCACCACCCTGACCTCTGGTAACCACCATTCTCTCTCTCCTATGAGTTGAAATTTTTTAGAATCCTCATGTAACTAAGATATGTGGTATTTGTCTTTCTGTGCCTGGCTTATTTCAATTAACATAGTGACCTCCATATTGGTCCATGTTGTCTTAAATAAAAGGATTTTCCCCTTTCTAAAGGCTGACTACTATTCTATTGTGTATAAAGGTCACATTTTAATTATCCACTCATCTGTTGGTGGACATTTAGGTTGATTCCATATCTTAGCTATTGTGAATAATGCTGCAGTAAACATGGAAGTACAGATATGCCTTCAACATATTTATTTCAATTTCTTTAGATATGTACCCAGAATTGGGATTACTGGATTATATGGTAGTTCTATTTTTAGTTTTTGAGGAATCTCCATACTATTTTCCATATGGCTGTACTAATTTACATTCCACCAACAGTGAATAAGAGTTCCCTTGTTATCTTTTATCTTTTTTTAAAAGCCATTCTCATTGATGTGAGGTGAGATCTCATTGTGGTTTTAATTAGCATATCCATAATCATTAATGATGCTGAGCATTTTGTATGTACCTGTTGGCTATTTGTGTGTCTTCTTTGAAAATTATATGTTCAAGTTCTTTGCCCGTTATTTGTTTCCTTGCTATTGAGTTGCTTGAGTTCTTTACATATTTTAAATGTTAGCAACTTATCAGATACATGGTTTGCAAATATTTTCTTTCTATCTGTAGATTGTCTCTTCTCCTTGTTAATTGTTTTCTTTGCTATGAAGATTCTTTTTAGCTTGGTGCCATCTCATTTGTCTATTTTTGCCTTTGTTGCCTGTGCTTTCATGGTCATATAAAAAGAATCACTGCCCAGGCTGATGTCATGGAGCTTTTTCTCTAGTTGTATAGGTTATTTTAAACTGATAACAACGGTCTGATAACCATGTAACTTTGATCACACACAAGAAAGAAAAAAACCACTATTTTCGTTTTTTTTTCTTTCCAAAATATTTATGAGACACAAAAGTTTTTGCTATATGGACACACTCTGTAGTTCTGAAGTCAGGGCTTTCAGTGTGTCTGCCACCAGGACAATGTTCATCGTACCCAATGGGTAAGAAAAAAGTACCATTCTTTAACTCCATTCCCCCTCCCACTTTGAATTTTTGATGTCACAATTTACATCTTTTATATTGCATATCCCTTAATAAATTATTGATTGTAGCTATTATTCTTACTTTTAAAAGTTTTATCTTTTAAACTTCATACTAAAGATATGCTATTTGAATAACATCACCACATTATTGGAGTATTCAGAATTTGCGTACTTACTTTTACATTTTCATATACTTAGTTATATACTTTCACATGCTTTTGTTTTACTCATTAGTGTTCTTTTCTTTTATCTTGAAGAACTTTCTTTAGCCTTTCTTGTAAGATGGGTCTAGTGATGATGAATTCCCTTAGCTTTTGTTTCTCCAAAAGTCTTTATCTTTCCTTTATTTCTAATGTACAACTTTTCTGGGTATAGTATTCTTATATATATATATATATATATATACACACACACACACACACACACATATATATATATATGTCATCTGTTTTATTTATTTTACAGAGTAATGATTTAAATTTATATTTGGGCACATAGATATTTGACATGAAAAGTGGTTGTATCAGAATGGACATCAGAAAAATAGCAACTCATCTTACACATAATAACTAGAAAATATTATTCTGTCTGATCATTTAAGTGCTAAAAATCCTGAGAATGTTAAACACTGAACAAATTAGGTACTACCTTATAATTAAATTTTGCTTGGAAATAATTCTTTAAAAAATGTTTCAAGGTATAAATCATCTATGTATTAGACATGGATCTTTCACATTATACAAAGAGTTTAAACAAATATATCAATTATACTTTGGTGGCTCTTAGAAAGCTATCAGTCAGGTTCAAGGACCACACTGTTCCACAATTTCCCATAAGTTGGGGTTTTCCATTGCAGCTGCCACTCGCTTTTTGTCATTTATCTGTTCATTGACTGAAAAACACACAGACAAAAGTTAGCAGAAGAATTGTGTCAATATATAGTGCTAGACATTATTTTTATTAGCCTGCTAATACAAAAAATTTAACCTCTTGAGAACTTAAAACTGTTTTTGGCTAATTACTCATAATGGAATTTCTAAGAACTAGAAGGCAGACTTAAGAGAAAAATATCTTCGACAATTCTGCTACTTTATCAGTCTTCTTCCATATGTAAGTCAGTCTTCTTCTTTAACTTCTTCCCAGTCTTTGTACACATGTATATTTCTATACAGTTACATTCAGAATAAATACAATTTTGAAAATCATACCATACCCTTTTCTGGGTATAGTATTCTTGGTTGACAGGTTTTTTTTTTTTTTTTTAATTACTTTGAATATATCATCCACTCCCATTTGGCCCTTAAATTTTCTGTGAAATAGTTCACAGTTAGGTGTATTGGGATTCTCTTATAGGTTATTTGTTTCTTTTATCTTGCTGCTTTTGAAAAGCATATATGTGTGTATGTATGTGTATATATATATATATATGCATGTGTGTATATGCATCAATATTCACATTTTAGTCACTCAAAAGCCAAACACATAGTTACTAGCACATTTACAAGCCATTAATCTTGAATGTGATCTTGGTGCTTATATTTGTTTATATTTATGTCAATAATCAGGTACATTATATGTTCATTGTATATTTATTTATGTATATGACATATATATCAGAATAAAATTGCATGTATAAGGATTAAAAAAATATCAAACATTCATGACACAAAGAAAACAAATCTATAGATAAGAAACAAAGTTATGTACTTATGTACAAAGTGAATGCACAAAAATTCATGCCATACAGTCCTGTACAACATCAGGTAGGAAGAAAATTTGTTTCTTAGTTACCTAATGGTGAGAGTAAAGAAGGAAACAAAATCAAGAGCATATTTCATAATATTAATAACGTAAGAGCCAATCAGTTACTCTGAATAAGGCTGAAAATGTTGCTCTTATGAATCCTCATAAATGAAATTATGTGCTGTAGTGAAAAATGTTTTTAAGTAAACTTTAAAATAAACACATTAGCACATTTCAAGCAGTAGTTTCTTTTTTCATCATGAAAACTGATGATAAAATGTAAAATTGCATTTCAGTAAAACAATTCTACAATATACAAAATTTTTTATATTAATATAAGAAAAATGCTAATATTAATATTTATGTTCAAGTTTAGTGGCTCCTAAATTTGTTGGTACCTATCTGTTTAATTTTTGAGTGATTAAGCAGTATATTTGCAACCCACTGGAGCATCTCTCTAACAAATGAGAAATTGTGATTCAGCAAGGGCAAACCTGCCTTGGATTCCATCCAAAGGATTTTACTGTTGAATGTACCACAAGGAACTCATTACATGAAGCCAGCCTAAGGCTATGTCATAAACCAAACTCCTTGTGGATACAGTATCATACTTGTCCAAACTTTATAGATATCCAAGACCAAGTGTGCTATATTGGTAGGCACTTAAATATTTCGTTGACAAATTGAACTGTTGATTGCTATTCATCTCCTTTCCCTTCATCTCTACTCTTTTTTTTCTTTCCAAGTCCCAGAATCTATTATTGGCTTAAATTCTTAGCTTTTGGCCTTCCAGGGAATGTTGTTAAATCTATTTTTTCCCTCATTTTTCAGCTTCCCTCTGCCCCATCAGTTACCCTCTGTTCCTATCTTCCTCTAGCTTCTCCAGGGCAGGGTCTAATGTATGATCTCAACATATGCCTTTAACATTGTACTTATTTGATAATGTACTTGGTTTTTATTGAGTTAGTTCCTCATTGAAGCAACATACATTTTAAATAGTATTTGATGGGGAAAGCCATTATACTGAAAGATAATAGGATGACCTGCATTTTAGCAGGTCAGTGGGGCCAAACACTTGGGTGGAAAAAGCTATAGAAATCTTACTACTTATCCATCTGTAGGGCCTGGCCATTAGTTAAAATGTTGTTCATGGCATGGAATTTTGAAGACTGCTTTACAATCAGTTTCCAGCATTATTTTAGTTGTTAATTTACTTGGATAATTAGGGGGACAGTGACTCAGAATGTAGGTAACTGGTTTTGGCAGTTAAATAGCTATACATTTATTTTATCTTAATAATTCATCCAAAAGACAAAACTTTTAGCTGAATGCAATCAACTTATTTTTGGCATATATTAAAGCCACCTGTGGAATAAGTTTAGCATCCCTTTGAACTAGTTAAAAGGCAGCTTGTCTTCAACATGAGTGGGTTTTCACAGAACTCTATGATCCAGGGATTATGCAGAACTGAGAGAAAAATGTTCAATGCTTCCAAGAATAAAGAATTTAAATTCTTTATAAAAATAAAACAACAGAATGTATCAAAATGACACCATTTCTCTTAGGCAATATATGTTTGATATTGAAATCAGATTCAATTTCGAGAAATGCCAATTTATTAAAAGTTTAAAAATTCATCCATATCACTGTTATTTAATTTGAAATTCATCTACATCTGCAATGTGGAAATCTAGTGTTTTAGGATGCCAAAAACCTTGTGGAAAATTAGAATGGAAATTTATAACAATGAGGTGAAATAAATGTTTTATATTGTATAAAACATTTAAAATACTAGTCTCAAGTACCAAAAGAGTTTTTAAATTTTCTTCATTAGATTTGTAATGCCATATAACCTAAATGATAAAGATGGAATATGACAATAACCAAAGGACAGGCAATACTAATACTTATGAATATACAAATGAATGCTTAATACAGCAAAACAATGTGATCTAATTTTCCTAACTTTCAAAATATTTTTTTTTGTGTAGATGTGGTTGCTGAAAATGTCTGAACAGAAGAAACTTTTCATAGGATCAATCCCATGTTGAATTCCCTATCTTGTGTTATTAGGAACACAATGCTGGGAGATGCTGATTTTTTAACAGGGAGAACCCAATCACCTAAAGGCACACTGAGGAAGACATACAGCTTTCATCATGATTGCCATTGAATATTGTGTCAGAATAATCTCTCTACCTCTTTCCAAAAATATCAAAAGCCTCTCAGCAACTATCCACTCTTAGCTTCATTGGACGTTGTGGATATATTCTGAGTTTCAAAGGAATGGAGGATCGTTTTATGTCACTGGCTGACTCCTTATGTTCAAGCCAGAAGAGATCTGCCCACATTCTTCATTCTCCCCTCTGTTATCTGGTGTCCTGGTTCCTTCTTCTCTGCCATCCTGCCAACCAGCACTGCAGCAGGAAGAGACTAGGGCAAAGTAGACAGACATGTCTCATAACCACGTTTGTAATTTTAAATTTTCTAGTAGCCACATTTAAAAAAGGGGGAAAAAAGGTGACGTTAATTTTAATAATATATTTTATGTATTTAAAAAAAAGAGGGCAAATTCACTCTCTCTTTTCTCGAGTCTGGAAGATATATAGCCAATTTAGTAAATTTAACAATTCTACTCTTGAGCTCCAGCTGTCTATAATTTTGTGTAAAGAAGCCAGGATTTCCACACCTGAGAGTTGAGTTACTTTCTTGAATTAACAGGAATGACATCATCTCAGATTAAAAACACACAGCATACTCCATTTTAATCTCTTTTATGGTAAAACCTTTTCCTTAATGTGACTTCCTAGGAGGAAAGCCTTGCCTTGACTTGCCCTGAATCTTGCCAAATGCAATGTATTTTATTAGAAATCAAAGCTGCTAACTGCCTTTTAGTTCTGATAGAATGGAAAGGGAACTATAAATAAAAAGAAAACCCTGGAAATCAGTTCATGCCTTATGTGGGCCCCAGAGTAAATATATATTCACACACACAATGTATATATGTATTCATATATATATATATGAGTGCAGTCCAGAAAGAATCTAGCTGTGTAACTGTTTTCATTATATTAATACTAACAATGGCTGGATAACTTCTGGACAGCCCTCATATATTCACATATATGTTGTCTAAAAACCCTATTTTCCCGTAGCTGTACTGTTTGACCTTGGACAGTGTTGCTTGGCTTCTATGTCCTCAGCTATAAAACATGAGTTTTTGAGACTAAGTAAGGTTAAAGTGCCTAATAAAGTATTTAGTATCAAGGAGATTTTCAATAAATGATAACTGGTAATGGCACTTCTGTGTTCTATTAAATTTATGCAACAATGCAAGGTCTGCCTACATCCTAGGGTTGGCAAGAAGCTCATGTGAGACAATTGGAATGCATTTTATACATGGGAAAGTGTCATACAAATAAAAGAAACTGTTGTTACGGAAGTCATGTATCAGATGGAAAGTGAAGAATAAAATGAAGCAAACATAGTGTAGATAGCCCCAGCATTTAGTCAAAATGGAGAGGTGACAAAGTCCTGACACCTGCTGCTGTGATAGCAGTTGAATTAATCCACACAGTGTCATTACCATAACAAAAAATCTATCTCCAGCAGTGTCTGAAGTGACAAGATTAGTAGCTCAAAGCATTATAGCATAAATGTAAAGGCATCACATACCATGTGACCAGCTAATGACCTTTCCCTGTATTTTGCCTCTTTTTTTTCTTTTATGATTAACCTTGTGCCCCTCCCAATTAAAAGAGAAGCACTGTACCAGGAGAATCTAAGATGCTTTTATGGCAGTTGAAGTCAGCTAAGTCCTTCTTATGCTAAGAAGAATTGTAAAACAAGCTAGTGGGCTATCATTGGGTACTGATTTGCCATTGAGAAATATGCTTAGGGTGAATCAGTTGAGTCACATTATAAAAAGTAAATAACAATCGGCCAAATTTTAATAAAGGTTGGTACTTTAAGTTGGTGTTTATTTGTGAGGTACATGAAAATCTCCAGGTTATTTCAGAGTCAAGAAATTAGAAAACTTTCCATGTACCAAGCACTGTGCTAAATGCTGAGGACTTAAGGATAAATAAAATATAGCACTTACCACTGAAACTCTCATTGTTCAGAGGGGGAGACAGACAAACAGACTAACAATTTGAATACAACATGGTAACAAATGTAAATTCTATATACAAAATTCTGCTAGAGCAAAAAAAAGGAGTTAATCTTAGAAATGTAGAGGTAGTCAAATGGTTATTCAATCAAAGAAGGGGAATTCTGGGTGGGTGGTAAAGGGGGATTCTAGTGGGAATTATCTGAAGCTCATGGAACAGCTTAAACAACAAAACGGAAATATGAGTATACGATTAATCAGGAAGAAATAAGAAGTTCAATTTGAATAGGGTGTAGGGTGCACTTGGAAAAAAAGTGTTAGGAATTGAAACTACAGCAGTAAGCAGTAGCTTCACAGTGAAAATTCCTTGAATGTTTTTCTGAAGCATCTGGAGGCAATGAGGGGTGTCATTGGAGGACTCAAAACAGTTGGGTGACAACCACTGATTTTCATTTAGGAAGAGCACTCGAGTAAATAGAGACAAGAGAAAGGGGTGGGAGCTAGATCATACAGTGGCCCCTCAGCCTTCGTAAGTGCTTTAGCTTTTGTTTTGACTGTGATGGAGACTTTAAGTGGAGAAATGGCATAATCCATACCATTTTCAAAGGATAATTCATCTCGGTGAAAATAAACTACATGAACAAGAAAAGCAGAAAGGCCAGTCAGGGGTTAAGGCACTTACTCAGGAGAAAGATGTTGGTTGCTTGGACAAAGGTGGTTGTGATAAGGGAGGTTTGAGGAGTATTCATTTCAGAATATTGCTAGAATGCAGAGCTGAAAGGATTTGCCGCTGGCTTTATTATGACTGAACGAGATATGTACAAATCAATTTCAAGGGTTTTGGCCTGAGCAATTCAGAAAGATGGATTTGTTACTCCCTGAGATGCTGAAGAGACCCCTTTTGGAAAAGGGGGAGTGATATAATGTATTCTGTTGTGGCTTTATTAAGTTTTAAATGCCAATTAGGCTTGCAAGTGGAGATTGTGAGCAGGAAAATGAATTTATGAGACTGTATTTGGAGGAGACATACAAGTTGGAAATGGAATATAAGACATATAAGTTGGAGATTTGGGAATCATCAGCATAAAAGTGTTATTTTAAACCATGGATATGGATCATTTTCCTGGGGAATAAGTGTATATTGAGGTGAGTGAGAGAACCAAGTCCTGTGGCACTCCAACATTTGGTGGTTGGAAATAAATGGGAGATCTGGCAGAGGAGGATGAAGAGTAGCTAGTATTATTGGCAGGAGGAGAACCACGTGTTCCACAAATCAAATGAAGAACATATTTAAAAAATAAAAGAGTAAACCATTGTATTAAATGCTACTGGTAAATGGAGAAAGAGGACTGAGAAAAAACATTTCATTTTAGACTTAGAGGTTACTTGTGAGCTTGACCATAGTGGTATGATGATGTGGGGGAGACAAAAGCCTGATTGGAGTAGTTTTGAGAGAAAACAAGCAAAGAGGAAGAAGAGAGAGTGGGAAAAAGAGAGAATAGAGACAGGGGAGTTTTGCTCTAAACACAAGAAACAGAAATTTTCAGGGAAATTCAAACTACTTATTTAAGTGGAACAGGAGAATAATTTGGGGGGATAACATTCCCAATACCTCTAAAATTGTTTCATTCAGTGGTAGTCTATTAAATGTATGCAAAATTCTGGCCCAGTTAAATAGCAATGAAATTTAGGCAAGCCCAATCAATTTGCTTTCAGTATTTTGCAAAAACTAACTTGGCCAAGATACAAATAGGTTTGGTAAGTCCCTGAAGCACTGACCCTTTTTCTTTTCACTTATACTTTTCTGAAGAGTATGAGGAAAAGTTGAATCAGTCACTAGATTCTGTTAGCAATAACTAGAAAGTTACTTCTGATAAAATACATAAAAATGAGAACACAATACTGTTTATATAATTTTATGGCAATTGAGAGAAAATAAGAAGAGTGAAGCTAATATATACTGGATATTTATCATGTGTGGAGTACTCCATCTGTTTTATGGTAGATGCTATTTTAGATTGGGAGGCTGAAGTTTGTCTGGTCAAATAACTGGCCTAAGGACAGGCCACAGTGTTTTACGTTTGAAGTTGGCCTGGGCCAAGTCTGAAGCTTTTACTTTGCCTACATGTCCACTCTGCCTTTGTTCTTTCAAGATATTTTCAAATATGGAAAAAGAAATCAACAAGTAAGTAGAATATGATTTGTGTTACTTTAAAAGTAGCAATGATAATTTTCAATGCACAAGAAACTATTTTTGCTATTCTGAGCTTTTTCTTCTCTTAGACAAGTGGCATCATTCTAGCTTACTGCCTTGAGCATCACATCAGATGTTTAAATACATTTAAGCAAATTTAACTGCTTTAAGTGTGCTCTTAACATCTTTGTTTGTTTTTGTTTCTGCATGAAGGACACGTTTGAGGATCTAGAGAATTGAGGAGCTGTACATTCTTGAGAAAAATGCACATTTACACAAACGACTGTGTTCAGAAAGTCTCCCAAACCTATCCTCACACTCCCATTTAAAAATCTCTGATCTGGAGGATTTTGGTAAGGGAGAGATCTAAAGAAAATCTCAGTCATTTGTTACCAGTTTCAGGAAAACTCATTCATTAGTATCACATAAAACAAAGATTCTTTAAAATTAGTATATACTATTAAAATTTATTACCTATAGAAGTATAATTTACAAGAAGCTTTAAGTGGTTGTGAATTGATGACAACAAAGGATTTAATGTAGTTGTTATGCTGTTTAAGAATAGATATGTAATTTTTTGTTTAATAAAGGAATACTGTGCATTTGCATTAAAAGTTTTATCTACTGAATTTTTAAGTAAATGTATGTGAAATTTCCATAGATACCTGTTTTTATCTTTGCAGAAGTTGTATTTGTACTATACAATAATTTTCTGCTTTCTTTATTATTTCTTGCTTCTTTGCTACAATGTCTGGTTAATGCTTAAGTCTCACTAGACTTGGAACTTCTGCTGATGCTAGGTAGCCTCTCTGCCTAGAAAATAAGAGTAAGTAATAGGAAGGGAACAAATAAGCCTCATTTGTCAGTGCTCATTGGTCTTTATTAATCCTCTGGGTCACACTCTACGTCTCCACAGTTAACTGTGCTGTTTTCCTGGATGTGTGAAAACAAGCTTTAATCAAAACTATGCCAAGTAATCTCTGGGAACAGCCATTCATATTTGAGTGAAGATAACTAGACATTGAGTGCTATTTAGGTCTGAATAGTAATGAAAGAAAAACATACAAGTTTATTCAAGAGCATCAGCAGAAATTGCAGGGAAAATGCTTACTCCTCTGGGCATCAGCAATGTTTAAAACCAATGGTGCCTTGAGTCCAGGGACCATATCGACTAAGATGCATTAAAATTCCAAGCAGTCAGCCTTGGACATGCTTGGAAGGACTCAACTAGATGTGGAGGGTATGTGGCTCCAATCTCATGACCCATACACCTCCCATCTCCCACTAAGCCCCACCTCCCAACTCTGCCACATTGGGGATTAAATTTCAACATGATTTTTGGCAAGGACAAACCAAACCAAACTATAGCAAACATCTAAGAGAAGAAATCAAGTAGGAAGTTGAGTCTGTAAGTCATGAATTTACCAAGGAAGTCTTGGCTGAAGATGTGAATTAGGGGTTTATCAATCAGTGGATATTTATATCCCTTGGAAAGAAGGATCGCACCCAGGGAATGAATGTAGCTGGAGAGATGACAGGTTCAATGACTGTAAAAGATTGGAAAAATGAGGAGAAAGCTGGAAAAGAAAAAGAGGCTGAATGGCCATGAATGAGAAGGAAAAGCAGGACAGTGTGGTGTTCTGGGAGCCAAGTGAAGAAAGTATTTCAAAACAGAGAGAACTGACAGTTCTTGCTTTGGTCCTTTTTTCCTGCTGTACTCTTAACCCCTGACAACCATATTTTCAGAGTTTGGTCATTGGTTAGATGATCTCCAGGTAGGGGCTAGGAGCAAATAAGCACAAATTTAGCTCTACAACTGTCAAAAGCGCAAAGGGCAGGACCCATTGTTGGGTAATAGCTCCTTTCCATATACAAAGGTAAGTATTATTTTTATTCTTCTAAAAGTGTTTTCTAATAAATAAATAAATAACACAAAAGTATTCTCTAGAATATTGGACACTAGACAAAAACCAGCACAACAGTGCTTAAATAGCCTCGTCCTTTGGAGATGAATTAGGACTAAGAGTAACAGGGCGTTATTTGATTAGCTAATTTACTCATTCAACAGATTTCATGAGTACTTCCTACGTACTAGTTTGTCCTCCTCCATTTTGTGTATTAGTGCACGTAACTGTCAAAAAAAAAATCCCAAAAGCCAAAAAAAATAACCCTCTGCTTTTGCGGAGTTTATCATCTAGTGGGGACAGAGAGATGATAAACAATAAAGATAATTGACAAGTAAATGGTATAGTATGTTACAAGCTAATGTGCACTACAGAAAAGAAATCCATCAGGGTAAGGGGGATTGGGAGTAGAGAGATTATATTAGTTATAAATCTTCTCTTTGATGCTAACACTTTTAATAAGGATATGAATATTCTCAAAGCAGAGAATGGCTTTAAAGTCAGCAGGAAGCAGGAAGAATTTTCTTATGTAGTATGTATAACATTTTATGTTTTTATTCTGAAGACACTAGCATTGAATTCTGATGGCCCTGCAGTTGTGTGGGAATTGGATGAACTTGACTGTCACTCTTTGAAATCCCTGCTTCTGACAGGTCAAATATTTCAAAATCTCTTGTTAAAAACATTTTGAGCATGTTCATTTCTTGGGGACATTTTTATCTTTAATAATAACCAATTTAGAGAAAGTAGGACAGAACAACTAGGATATGTTGAAAACAAAGAAATAGATGCTTCATTGATAATTACTTGGCACTCTGTATGTACTCGGAGTGTTCAAAAAACATCAATCATATTTCTAAAATTTGAGTAAGGTCACAGGCTAATAATGCCATCCTATAAAATTCTGATAATAAAGCTAATGAAATTGGAAACTGGTGATGTTTTATAGGACAGTATGAGGAGAAAACATGAAGTAATTATTTTTTCCTCACATCCTATGCTTATCAATGAAATGTTCCAAGAAAGAGTAGCTTAGATTATTTCTGCATCTCCAGATCTGAGCACAGCACCTAACATAAAGTCCGTTATTCTCAGATCCTAAATTTCCTAAGACTCACTTGGGACACTTACTAAAAATATATAATCTTGAGCTTCATTTTATGGGACTATACTTTTATTAACTTATACTAACAAAGTACATATCGTTTATGGAAATTCAAATTTAAATCTGGCAACACTAAAACATGATTAAAATTAAGAGTGAATGTCTCATACTTCTAAGGATAGATCCCATAACTAACAAGATAAGCATTTACCCAGGTAACAAGGTTCTGTGAATTAGCTCATTTTTATCTGGTTCTAAATAGATTAAGTTTTCTTACTTGGCCCAAATGTCAGTTTATTACTTTCTGTTCTGAGGCTAGAAATTAATCCTTATTTCCCATCTTGGAGAGATGATTGTGGTTAGTCATGTGGTACGACTCTGTAGGAGTATGCAACTAGATACAATCTGTTACCATTATTAAAAATTTCTTAAATGAAGTGTCGTGATGATATTATTGCAGCTTCATTTTTCTTATGAGGATTATGTCATGATAAAGAAAGGGAAAATCTAGTTATTTCAGCTTCTGCATGTGTTTTTGTTTCAATAAGCTAACTATTAATTTATTAGGATAAAGATTGAAACTCCAACTACCCACTAGTTTTTAACAATTCTCATATTGAAATGATCACAAAATTTTCTACAGATTGGCTGATTATTTTTATTTCTCAGGTGTGTTCACCTTTGCTACACTTTATGACAAATTAGATTGATTTTCAGTGATTCTGCTCCAACATCAGGAATTCCAAAGAAACCAGTCTTACAAAATTGTAAGTATTGTGGTTAGCTCACCATAGAATTAGAAAAAGATGTTGTCTTCATTTTTTTAAATTGCTGTGTAACACATCACCACAAATTTAGCAGGTTAAAACAACACCCATTTATTATCTCACATTCTGTGTAGGTCAGGAGGATAGGCACAGCTTAGCTGAGTCCTCTGCTTGGGTTCTCGTAGGCCATGGTCAAGGAATTAACTAGGGCTGAGGTTCTGGCTGAGCCTCACGGTCTTCTTCCAAACTCACATGGTTGTTGGCAGAATTCATTTTATTGAAGGTTTAAAATTCATGAGGGCTTGCTTTTGCAAGTTCAGAAAAGAGTTTCTGACTTCTACCGTCTCTGACTTCTAGATCCTCTTTTGAAGGGCTCACCTCATTAAGTCAGGTCCATCCAGGAAAATTTCCCTGTTGATTAACTTGAAGTTCACTGATTATGGGTCTTAATTACATCTAAAACAATCGCTTTACCCTTGCTATATAATACAACACTATCATGAGAGTGACATCTCATCACTTTTGTCATGTACTATTGGTTAGAAGCAAGTTATAAGTCTCAGCTGTACTGGGGGATGTGTTCTACAAGAGCTTGGCTCACTGGGGACCGTCTAATAGATCTGTCTATCACTTTGCTTATAAAACTGCATTCAAATCTCAGCAAACTTGGGAAATAGAGGAGATAAAAGATAATTAAACTTCCCTGCATGAAACATAGATATGGAAGAACTAGTGAGAAAAAGAGGAAAGGAGGTAAAAAAAGATAGAGAAGGGAGTCTCAACATCATGGTTTCAGTAAAGCCATGAAAATTTATAGACCTGAGTGTTTAGTTTAATAAATGTGATGATCAATGCTATCTAAAATTCAATGTAAAATCATTTGCTGCAATGTCTTGGCATGTAAACCACCTCAGTGTTTCAGGACCTGAGAAAAGTTTGTTGCATCTAGGTTACAGATAGAGACTGAGAATTGAGTGGAAATACAAACTTGAAGCTATGGGTAATTAAGACTCCTTGACTATGCTGGGTATATCTGGGTTTTCTACCATGTGGGCAGGATTTGATTCCCTCTTTTTCAGATGTTAGACACAAAGTGATCCTAGCAAGCTTGAAAACATTTAAGAAGTTCATTTATGGGTTTCTGTCTTAAAGCAAAGCAGTAATTGACATTTAGAATATAAATGTCTTAGAGTATACAGCAAACTCTATGTCAAGATGGGCCAAAAAATTTGGTTCATTTTGTAAAAAAGGCAAGTAACTTCAGGGTTATTAAAAAAAAAAACAAATCAACCTAATAAACAAATACTTAAACCTTTGGAAAGAAGAACTTAAGAATGTTTTCACTGAGTTTTTAAGTGGTTGCTGTCATTTGGCCTTCACAGTCTGGTATCACAATTCTAGATATTGCTTATGTCAGCAAAATGCTGCCCTTCAGACAGATGACAGTTTATTAGATTTTTAAAATTGCACTTTTTGTAATAAAATCACCTCAGGGCTCAAGTACAAAAGAAATGACATGAGTATATATGAGTTTGACTCAGAGATTAGAGGATGTGAAATATTAATACTATTTACAACATTTAACACCTGCTGAATATGAATTTACACAAAGTCAGCGTAGTATTCCTTCACTTTGCAAGAGGCTTGGAATCACAAACTAAAAGTTCAGTCTATCAAAATTAGGAATAATTTTGGTATTTAATTTGGTTCTCAGGTTGGCTGAATACCGGAGACATGACTCAGGCAGACAATAAGGAGAAGCAGCATGCGGAAAGAACACTGAATTTGGATCTAAAAGTTCTCTCTTCCAATCCTGTCAGTGTGACTTGTGTGGTATAGGGCGAGTTACTAACATTTTAGGTCTTCAGTTTTCTATTCAGTAAAATGAGGGCAGCCTCACAGGATGAATAATAAATATTCAAGGCGTTTGAAAATTATAAATTACCCTAATAGCCTGAGTTGTTATTTTCCAATGGTTCCAAGCTAGCTATCATCCAAGTATTTATTTTGTAGGAAAGAGGCAGCTTGAAATGGCTCCAACAGTCAAATCACAGCATGGGATGTGGTAATAGGTTTGTAGCAAAAATAGAGTCTTTATAAAATGCAATCTGGGACCTCTGATGCGCCATGAGATTCTGCATTTGTGTCTATTCTACTTCAGTCAAACTCTAAAGACACAGGAGGTACCTGTCTGTGGGGAATAACTTAATCAGCTTAAAATCTTTGTTCTACGTGAAAAAAGTATGAGATGAAACGGCAAGAAGAAGAAGTCTGAGCAAAGGAGATACTTTTGCACCCTAATGTCAAGTATTAAATAGTACTTTAAAGTTAGGTGAGGTAGATGTTATCCTAATTATACTGAAGAAGCTATCTTGCAGAAGCTTTGCAGCAGGGTATTTCTAGTGCACAAAATGGCAGGCCCAGATAGGCAGCAGAGCTAGTTGCTAGAAATTAGGCTTCACGGCATTATGAACTCTCATTTAGTTTCTTTCTCTATACCAATCTCTCTGTCTCCCTCCCTTCATCTCCCTCCCTCCTTCTCTCTCCCTCCCTCTTTCTCTACCTTCCTTCACTCTCTCTGAATTTACATATCTAAAAGATGAGAAAAAATTGTTTCAGCTAAATAAAATAAACTGATACTAAGAAACATTGCACATAAAACAGACAGAGGTCTAAAAGGATGCTTTTAAGAGTCCTTTAAGGATCTTCAAGAAAATCAGAGTCACACTGTGAAAACAAAGAACCCTATT
Organism: Lepilemur ruficaudatus; assembly: GCA_963574885.1. Classification (NCBI taxonomy): domain Eukaryota; kingdom Metazoa; phylum Chordata; class Mammalia; order Primates; family Lepilemuridae; genus Lepilemur; species Lepilemur ruficaudatus. Next base: position 38,793 of record CAUYRT010056349.1, read on the forward strand.
TGGAGGGAGTCCCATTCACTTAGTGCCATTCAATATACATTAATGAAAAGAAAGCCAGGTAAGCATGTGTTTGGGCCAATTGTCATCTCTATTAATAGATTTTGGAGGGTAATTTTACCAGTCATTTTCATGGTTTAGTAAATCAAAATCCACAATTAATCTACAAATAACATTCTAGAAAAATTCCTTATTGGGTTCCCTACAAACATTTTTTCTTACCCTGAGATCATTTTCCGTTGCTTCTGCTGTCTCCACCGCTTCCACAACTTTTTCTTAAATGACTTATTCATGATTACATCATTTCCTTTTGTTTGAAAATCATTATTAACTCCATGTAGCCTTCAGGAAAAAGACTAAAGCCTTGTCATTTCTTGATAAAATTCTTAGCAAACTAGTTATAGAAAATAACTCTTTTAATCTGATAAAGAATATTTGCAAAATACCTACAGCCAACATTATACCTAATGATAAAATATTGAAAACTTTTCCCCTAAGACCAGAGGATAAAGAAGTATGATTACATTCACCATTTTTACTTAGCATTTTACTAGAGTTTTCACTCAGTTCAATAAGGTAAGGATTGTACCCTAAGGATTGTACATAAAGAGAGAAAATTCTCATTATTAGCAGATTATATACCCAGAAATCCAAAATAATTTATGGCTAAACTATTAAAATTAATAAATGAATTTAGAAAAGTTGCTGGATAGAAGGTCAACATATAAATCAATTATATTTTTATATGCTACCTATATAAATAGTAAACAAATTTTAAAATGCTATTTGCAATAACATAAAGTTGTTAAATATCAATAAATTAAAATAGAATGGGTTCCGGCTCTATCCAGGAAAATACAAGAGGTGCTATATCACCATTGTTTCTTGTAGCTGAATACTACTCCATGGCATACATATACCACATTTGATTAATCCACTCATGTATTGATGGGCACTTGGGTTGTTTCCACATCTTTGCAATTGTGAATTGTGCTGCTATAAACATTTGAGTGCATGTGTCTTTTTTATAGAGTGTCTTTTGTTCTTTTGGGTAGTGAAGTATCCCAAGAATGGCAAAATAAGCACCACATGTACTCACCAGCAAATTGGTATTAACTGATCAACACCTAAGTGGACATATAGGAATAACATTCATTGGGCATTGGACAGATGGGGGGGAGGAGGGGATGGGTATATACATACATAATGAGTTCAATGTGCACCATCTGGGGGATGGACACACTTGAAGCTCTGATTCCCAGGGGGAAGGAGGGGAAAGGCAACCCATGTAACCTAAACATTTGTACCCCTATAATCTGCTGAAATAAAAAAAATAAAATAAAATTAATTAATTAAAATAAAGTTATGGAGGACCTGTACTTTAAAACTGAACAATACTAGTGAGAGAAAGTAATGATGACCTAAGTAAATGGAGAGGTATTGCTGCCCAATATCGCAAAGATAAATTATCCCCAATTAATCTACTGATTCATAAATACCAATTAAAATTCTAGCACAAGTTTTTGTGGAAATTGAACAAAAGATTCTAAAATTTATATGCAAATGAAAAGGACCAAGAAGAAGCACATTATTCTGGAGATATAATGTACAGCATGGTGACTATAGTTAATAATATTGCATTTTGTACTTGAAATTTTTGAAGAGAGTAGATCGTAAGTGTCCTGACCCCATCCCAACCCCACACACAAACTCACACAAAATAGTAACTGTGTGAGGTAATGGTTGTGGTAATCATTTCATAATGTATGCATATATAAAATCATCACATTGTTCACCTTGAATATACACAATTTTTATTTGTCAATTATATCTCAATAAAACTGGAAAAAAGAAACTAAAATTATTAAGTATTATGACACTGTCTCCATATTCATGTGTATTTAGAGATTCTTTTACTCTCAGAACACTTTTTCCATTGTGAAGCACTTCTCTTTGCATAAAATGATATAAAGATTAAAACAATTACTGACTTTGTGCATATGTATCAGATAGACATAGCATTGTTTTAAGTCTTTGAAGTGAAACTAATCACGTCATGTCACTTCTAACAAGTGCTTTCTCCTTCCCATTTGGTGATGACGCAATGTCATAGCCTATACTGAAATCTGTTAGCACGGAGGTTGGTAGCGTGGGATTTAGGACAACATAGTAACACAACTAAGGAAGGTACTCTCATAGCAGCAAAATGGTAGTTTTAAATCAGTGATACAAAACTCGGCTGCTTTGGGATGGGTAAATATATCTTTTTAATGAGGTATTTGAAAAACAGTCATTTGTGAAGAGTAAGTTCTCTATGATATGAGCTGTTTTATGCCATCTGATGGGAATATGATGAATAGAATATCTTTTGAGGACAAACTTTATATAACATTGATTGCCACTAAAGGTCTCCCTCGTAAAAAAATATACTGCCTGCATTGCAACTTCTTTACTTTAACATAAACATCAATAATAACTAGACACAAAATTGAAAAGGAGCTTGGGGTGCCCTAGTGTCTGACAGCTTATGCTTAATTACAAAGATGTCACCAGAAATACGATTGTGATGGAGGGAGGAAGGTGGAGGACAGTAATGGGAAGGCAGTGCCTAAAACAAAGAATAACATTGTCTCTTTGTATCTGAATCGCTGTTCTTTGGATCATGAGGAAATCTGCAATGCTCATTAGCCCTTTGGCAGGTTGGTGCAAGAGACGTAGTGGTGCTGCTAAATTAAGCATTGACACTTGATGCTTGATACGAACACAGCAAATGATTTTTTATCTTGTTTTGTTTCGTTTTGGCTCAGATTTGAATGTCATAGAAAAAACATTTTAAATTTCAAATCATTTGATTTATCCTGATGAAATCACTATCTGCTTTTTGGAATAAGAAAAAGGGATGGAAGGATGAAGTTATGTTTTCTGACTTCTGTCTTTCAACCCTAGACAGTACAAGAGGAATGGAGCTATACAGCTAGGACACGGCCAGCCTCCTTCTCCTGGCAAGGACCCAGACAGGTTCTCCTATAACCAAGGATCTCCTAGAGGCTCTCAGACTCGTCTTTACTAACTTTTGGCAGGCTAGCTTTTTTCCCCAGAAAAAGAGGTAACTAAATGGACTGAAGAAACTTGGTCTTATATTAAAAGGACCCAGGCATGCTGAAGGACTGCTTTAGTAAACTTTTGTAGGGATGAGAGTATGAAAATTCTGTGGGGTCTCCTTCTGTGGCACTGTACAGTTTTGAATTGCCTACTGAGGTGTGCTAGACAGGCCTGATTTTCCTCCGTGACCCTGGCAAGGATCAGAAGAGAGATTATTAAGAGTAGACATGAGCAGGGTTTCCAAATTTCCTCTTTAACTATATATCATTCATACATTACTCATCAGTTTTTCTACTGCGTGCTGAGAACAAGGATAAGCACTGGAGACACAAAGACAAGTACAACGTAGATTCTGTTCTGAAGGAGCATCCAGTCTAGCGGAGGATGACATGCAGGACAACCAGTAAGGGCCGTGAAGTGTCATGGAGGCTCTCAGAAAGTCAGGGTTGAGGGAGGAAAGAGTCGTTATGTCTACCTGGAACATGGGTCTTCAAACTTTTTGTCCCATGGACCCATTTAAAACTTGATGAGATTTAAGTCCCAATGCTTCTAATCTCAAGCAAATGGTCATCAAAAATATTTATTTAGTATATAATTAAATGCCATTTATGTTTGGACTATAGGTTAAATTACAGAGCCATAGTTACTGCCCTAACTCATGAGCATCTGAAAAGGAAATTATTGCATATTTCTCTAGATTACTCTGAAAATGCCACAGAATTGGGGAAAGAACCTGGGTCACTGGTTCTAGCCTTAACTTTGGAACTGACTGTGTGATCTTGGCCAAGTCATTAACTTTGGCTTCAGTTTCCCTATATGTAAAATAAGAATTACCCTCATTCTAGATTGTAATGATTACAGAAAAACACAAAGTAACACCTAAAAGTAGAAAAAATGATATAAATTCTTAATAATATTTCTCTGTATATAAACAAACTTTAGAGGGCAATTGGATGAATTTGGACTGCACTTGAAATTAAACCAAATTGGGAGCCAGATGAGATGACTCTCAGGAAGTCCATCTGTTTGAATTCCCCATTTCCACTTGGAAGTTAGGATCTCTAGATGTTTATTCATAATCTGATGAATCATTTCATTTTTTAACCTTTTTTCTTAAGTGCAAAATAAGTCTCCTAAGGAAGGCAAGGACTCTAAATTCTGAGTGGGATCCCTGAAGTATGCAGTAAATGGTCCTCATCATGAATATCTGTAGAAAAGTCGGAAGAGTATAAGGTCAAACTGTGTATTTTATAAATTAAATTCTATTTTATACTATAGCTACTCAGGACTTCTAAACTTGACTTAAAGTCAGCTCCCCATTTTTAGTTTCCTCTTCTGTCCAATCCATTTATAATGCCCTACCCAATTAATGTTTTAAAGTAGCTCTGTCCCACAATAGTTTCTGTGATAATAGAAATGCTTTGTATTTCTCCTTCAAGATAGAAGCTGCTAATGTTAGGTAGGGATCAAATCTGCCAGTAGTGGGTATGGGCCAGGAGAGTGGTTCTTAGGGGTGGAGAAGCTGGGTACCAATCAGGGGAATGGACTGCAGGAAAATGCAGAACACCTGAAAATCATTTGGTAATATCCCACACCTCCTGTAAGCCCACCCCCTGGAACCAGACCAATAAAAGGAAACCACCTGGGAGTCTTTCTCCATTCGGGAAGACTGATCCATTCCTATCTCTGGAAGGTATTTTCACTATGGGTAGCTTCCTTCTCCACTTTTACTTTGTACACTTTATTTCTTTTCTGTAAAAAACTGTTTGTATGGGATTGCTTTGTATTTGTGATCACTCCATCATCCGCTCAACTTGGTACCAGTACTCACTCTTGACACTGTGAACCGAGGACTAGGGAATATTGAGATAGACCTAACCCTAGCTCTTGAGCACTATTGAGCACTATTTAGCATTTGAAACATGGCTAATGCAATTGAGGAGCTAAATTTTTCATTGTAGTTAATTTTAATTAATTTCAATTTAAACTTAACTAACTATGTACTTTGGAGGTTTCTGCAGTGCACATGACAGTTCTAAAGCATAGCCTTGACCATGTCCCTCCTCAACTCAAAACTTTATAGAGCTCTGCTTAAAATGTGCCATTAAAATATCCTAAATCAGAATTCAAGAAATCTCATAAACTGTTCTCAAAGTTTGCTTTTCTTGCAATTAATATTTCATCCAAAGTAAATATTTGCTGTTCTCAAACCTATCTCCTATTTTCCAGCAACCATATTTTCCTTATGCTGTTTTATGTTTTGTTTTTAATGAGAATGACATTTTATTTATCTAATTATATCTGATATTAAAATAGCTCAACTCAATTTTTCCCACCTGCATAAGGTTTTATCTCATTCATATCAGTATCTCTCACACTCATGAAATCCTATAACCCTTTCTTATAACATTTAGTCCATTTTACTGTATATTTTAATTACTTATGTATATATGTTAAGCCCACTACCAAATTGTAATCTACCTAAGACTTTTGTCCATGTTAAACTTAACCTTGTGTCCATCCTGGCTTCTTCCACATAGAACGAATATAAGTTAATCATTAAGCAAAAGCCAATAGAATCGGGTTTAAATCCCAGTGACTTGATTTAATACCTGTGTAACTGATTAGCACAATGCCAGGCACAGAGCGAGTGCTCAGTGAATGCTGACTATCATGTAAGCACCAAAGATCTAAGTTCAAGATTTCACAGGCAGATGGTCATAACTGCTTTTGATGCACAAGCAAAAGGCCATATTCCTTCATTGGAAAAAAACAAGATCAGCAAATATCTTATCCTCCAAGACTTATAGAAAGAAGCTTGTTCTCTCTCCCAGCAGGTGTTCTTGATCTATGTTCATCTCTCTCTTTATCACTGAAAAGTGGAGTTTGGGGTAGAATGTCAAGAAGGAAGACTTGAAACTCAGCCGCAGGACAGGAAGGAGAGCAGGTCATCAGAAAGCTATTCCTTGATCAAGGCAGCCCCGTGTCCGGGGAAAGCACGTGGCCTTCCAGTTCCCTGCCATCCATTGTGTTCCCATGCCAAAGCCCACTGTTTGTAGCACACAGTTGAATAGCTGATTGTCTTTGGCCCTTAGCTTGAATGAAATTATAAAAATACATAGGCAAAAATGAAGAGCACAGATTTAAACAGAAGCTGGTCTTTTCAGCATTTGGGAGAATTCTCAAATTCTGACTTTCATAATGGCTGATATCAAATGCTTTCTAAACTGTAGAGAATTCTAAAGAGTTTGCTAAAAGACATAAAATTCTGGTGAAATATTGGTGATTATCTTTAAATAAGGTTTTTGATTGGAATTTGGTTTTTGATTGAAAATATTTCTCAAGAAATTTCACGATTATCTGCACAAATCACTTGAACTAACTTCTAATTTACTTTTGGCTAGTGATATTAGCTGATGTGCTTTATAAAGATATAAATAATTTGGGTTTGAACCCCAGTTTTCTATTTACTGTGTCAATAATTTTCTTACCTGTTAAGGAGTCATCATCTTCAAGGTTTGAATCTGTGTTGGGCCACTTAAAACCTTACATTTCTCAAATGTTACTTAATTTCACTGAGTCTAAGTTTCCTCATTTATGAAATAAGTTACTTAATAATAATTCTCACCTCAAAAAATATGTTTAAATTTTAATTGTACAAGATAAAGTGAATAAAGCACTTTGACTAGTACCTGGCACATAAAAGGCATGTAATTAACATGTATGTAGTACAAGTACCATGTAGTTTGTACTAAACAAATATTGTATAAAATGTAAGAATAATTCCTCCTCTAACTGGGCTCTTTATAACCCCTCCATGTTGACTATACTATTTTTTAAACCTTTTATTTGGACCTAATTTTTCTTTACTGAAAAGTTGCAGTGGTAGTACAAAGGACTATCATATATAGTTTACTAAGTTAACCAATCAATTGTTAATATTTTTCTCCAGTTGTTTTATCATTTGTGCTCTCTCCCTTCATGTAATACACATCTGCATGAATATATGTGTGTGTATTGTTTTTGAACCATTTGATAAAAAGGAAGTTATGCCTCTTTAATTGCTAAATAGTTCAGTGTACATTTCCTGAGGCATTTTCTTATATAACCACAGTACAGTTATTCACCTCATAAAATTTGACATTGATAAACTACATTTGTCTAATCTATAGCCCATACTCCAATTTTGTCAACTGACCCAATTGTACTCTTTATAGCATTTTTTTTTTCATTCAGTACAGGACCTAACTCCAGATCAAGTATTACGTTTAGTTCCCCTGACTCTTGTTTCCTCTAATCTAGAACTGTATTTGAGCCTTTTGTTGTCTGTCATGATGTTAACGTAGGTAAAAAACCTGTCTATAATTATCTGAGTCTAGAAGTGAACTCCCAATAATCCCCGCCTCCTAGTGTTTATACCTTTGCACAATCCCGCACTCCCAGAACATGGGCTGCCATTAGTGACTTGCTTGTGATAAACAGAATATTGCTAAAGCTATGTGATGTCATTTCCAAAATTAGGTTAGAAAAGCCAGTGACCTTTCACTTTGTCTCTCAAAGTTCTTATTCTGAAGGATGCAATCTAGGAACTGCGCTGTGGAAAGGCCCATGTGGGAAGGAACTGATGTCTACAACCAACAGTCAGATTGGATCTGAGACCAGTTTAAGAGCTACATGAGTGAGCTTGGAACTGGCTCTTCTCCCAATCGAGTCTTGAGATGACTGTAGTCAACCCTGGCTGACACCTCGATTGTAGCTTTTTGAGGAACCCTGAGCTAGAGACACCCAACTAAGCCATTTCTATATTATTAAACCAGAGAAACCATGAAAAATATTTCAAAAAATGTTGTTTTAAGCCTCTATGTTTTGGAGTAATTTATTATGCAACAATAGATAACTCATACAAGCTTTATATTACATATAAAACATTACTTTTCACAAGATTTTAATATACGCTGAAATTTATAGGAATACAATTCCCTTACAAATCAAAAGAATATTATATTTTCTTTTGTTTAGGAATTCTTCACCATTTGGGAAAATCTTACCATCAGCAAAATGACTCATGGATGACAGTAGCTAACTCCTGGTTCCCTTCGCATATTCATGGCAATTATATATAAGGTGCAAACACCCAACTAATGGAAGAAAAAACTTAAGTCAACAAGATAGTGGAGTAGGAAGCCCCAATCTTCTTTTCCCCAACAAATTCACCAATTCACCAACAATTCATTGACAAATTCTCTGCGAGAAATCCAGAAACTAAGGGGAAAACTCCTGTACTCCGGATAACAGCAAAACCACACTCAGGAGATTTGGGACACCCACTTGCTGGAGTCCTTGTCCCTAGCACAGCACCATAGGATCAAACCTAACAAATGAATTAGGTCATCCTGTTTAGCACCCAAATATTTTCATACTGAAATAATTACTTTATCATAAGTTATTTTCTTTTTATATCTTTTCATATTATATTTAAGGTGTTATAATGATTTCTTAGATTCTGTACATTATATATTATGAATATTTGTTATGAAAAGAGTGCCATTAGATTACAAATAGAGACTTAATAGTGTATACTCTACAGGGAGAAATAAGATTTTCTCATATTTTTCTGTTGTTATTCATTATCAATGAAGACATATGGCTTTGTTTTTAAAAAAACGGATGATTTTGCCATAAAGTGTATGGATACTATATACAGACTCACATTCTCTGGTTCCACCCAGGAGCTATTGGGAGTTAATTTTGAAGTCAGTATGTAACCGAAAGAGTGGTAGTGGTGGTTGTCCCAGATATTTCCAGATATGGCAATGCTGAGGAAATTGTTATGGTAAAGGTGGTAGAAATAGTCTATGGTTGAAGCAAGAGCAAATATTGAGAGGGTGGGTCCAAGTATTTTGCTTCTAGGAAATGGAAATTAAGGCAGAAATTAAGTTGGAGAGGTTGGAGATACTTAATGGAATTAAAACATGGTATGGATAGGAAAGAGCAAGGGACGTGTTGGGGTACTGGAGCCTCCACAAGGAATGAATTTTGGAGGACCTGAGTAGATATTTAGTTGTGAGTCAGAAGATATTTGGGAATTAGAAGTCCTTCAGCATCTCCTCTGTAGTGGCTTAGATGTTGATTATTCTTTAAAAGAAGAGGTATTTTTGTCTGCTTTAGTTGGACCACAGTTTCTCTAATTTTAAGTTCTTAATTTGATGAGAAAATACCCATGATGACACTCTACCTCTTAGGGGCTCTAAGATTATGGCAACACACTAGGTTGATGGACGAGATCAAGAAAACGTGGCCTCACTGCCCACCCACACCTCTTCAAATTCCCAGTTGGCCAATCCTCAGTATAAAGAAACTTGAGATTTAGTCTTGTGCTTCTGAAACAGCAAAGGCCCAAATATCAGTATAATATTTTCTGAAATTTTCCGAAGCTTTGTATCAGTTCACCTGCTCTTATTTTCAGAATCATACTAGGACTTCTGCTTGTTTCATTTTAAGTGGCCCACTCAGTTCCAGTCTATTAACACAGTACATTTAAAAAATATAAACTTGGTGTTTTGTAACAGAAGTTTAAACGTTTATATACACACAGAGTTATGGAAAGGCTGAATTCACATAGTCTGTATTATCAATCCACATGACTCAATTATGTACTACTGCCTTTTCAATGACTATCTCATTTTCAATGAGAATTTCTGCCAAACTGCAACTCCAGATTGTAAAGACTCTATTCCCTTTACAAAGTATTTGCCAATGGTACAAAAGATTTTCCCATATACTAGGATCTATCCCTTTCTCCACATCTAGGCAGTTTGTATTCCTGCCAACATACTAAGAAAACCCTTTTTGAAATATCTCTGTGACTACTCTTTTTCCCTTTTTCTTTAATTTTTTTTTTTTTTTTTTTTTTTGCTGGGCTCCTATTGTTGGCTTATATAGCCACATCTTCAGCTATCTGCAACAACTGAGAACATTTCTGCTATTTTTATTCATTATCATTGAAGACATGTGGCTTTCTTTTTAAAAAACTGGATTTTAAAATCTTAAAAAAAACCCCTTCTACTTCCAGATACCTCACCATCTGATCTGTTTATCTAGCACACTATGTCTATACTAAATCCTTCAGAACAAGGCCTAATGTTGCCCCTTCCAGAGAGGGAAGGGATAGAGCAGCGGCTCGCAAACATCCTAGTTTCTGGGCCCCTTTGCCTTCTTAGAAAAATATGGAATAACTTAGAGAGATTTTGTTTAGGTGTGTTACAGCTAACAGTATTTATCATATTAGAAATTAAACTGAGAACATTTTAAATATTTACTTCATTTAAAAATAATATTATTCAACCCATTACAAACAGTGCAAACATTACATAGCATACATTTTAGGAATGATAACTATACTTCCAATAGTAAAAATAATATTAGTGAGAAGAGTTGTGAGTCGTGTTGTTTTACTTTTTAATCTCTTTAATGTGTAGCTTAATAGAGGACAATTATATTTTCGTATTTGGGCTGCAGTCATCCTATTATGATATGCTGTTTTGGCTCAAGTATTAAAAGGAAATTTGGCTCATGTAGACATGGAATTGGAAAAAGAAGTAGATGAATTGCCTTTTCAAATAATTCCTCTTTTAAACTCAGTAAGTAGTAATTTCTTAAAGGTTAATCGCAATGTGGATTTGAAGCCCTATCTTTTAATAACCTTTTGATACTCTATTAATAAACTTTTCATACTCTGTTACTTTAAAATCTACCGGCTTTTTTTTTTTTTTTTTTGCACTTTAAATGGATCTTTTACCCGTGCGTGAGTTTGTAACATGCATCGGTCGTTTGAAAACCATGGGTTCACTGGCTTATGCATATCCTCTAAGTGTTGACACATTTCATAAATATAAAAAACCCACGGTTGTTAATATCCCACAAATCTCATTAGAAAAATCTAATGCGGGTAAGCTGCTAAGCACATGGTAGCAGGTATAAATCTTCTAAAATTTTAATTTTTGCTTGAAAGTTTTAATTATAGCACTGGCAACAGATACTGTTAGTTGTTTTCCTTGAAGTGACAGACTTACTTCATTCATTTTTGAGAAAAAGTCTGCCAAATACCCACTTCTTTTTAAAAACAGCTTTATTGATGAGATCAGGTGTGTTCAGGTTGGTGCGCTTGTAGGCTTAAACAGTTGTGTTGAGATACAGTTCACATACCATAAAATTTGTCAATTAGAGTTTTGTAATTCAATGGTATTGTGCTATAACCACAGCAATTTTAAGGCATTTTCATCACCCCCAAAAGAAATCTCATATCCATTAGCAGTCACTTCCTATTTTAGTCCAAATCCTAGAAAACTACTACTTTTTGTGTCTATGGATTTGCCTATTCTGAACATTTTATAGGAATGGAATCATACAATGCATGGTCTTTTATGTATGTCTTCTTTCACTTAGCATGATGTTTTCAAGGTTCATTTGTGTTGTGGCATGTATCAGTACTTCATTCTTTGCTATAGCCAAAGGATATTCCATTATATGGATAGACCATATTTTGTTTATTTATTCATCAGTTGATGGACATTTGGCTATTTCCAATTTTGGCTATGATGAATAATGCTGCTACAAAGTCATGTAAAGGTTTTATGTGGACGTGTTTTCAGTTTAACTGAACCAGGCATGGAATGCTGGATCATACAGTAATTCTATGTTTTAACATTTTGAGGAAATGCCAAACTGTTTTCCACAGTGTCTGCCATTTTACATTTCATTCCTACAAGCACTGTGTGAGGGCTCAACTTTTCTATATCCTTGACAACAGTTATTATTTCCTGTCTTTTTTCATTATAATCATCCTAGCAGGTAAATTTTTTATTATTATCATGCTAGTGGGGATGAGTTATAACCACCCCTAGTGGGGGTGGTTTTATTATACCCACCTAATGGATATGCCTACTGGGATCCCATGACATTTCCTTAATGGTTAATAAGGTTCAGTATCTTTTCATATATTATTGGCCATTTATCTATCCCCTTCTGAGATATGTCTAACCAAAACCTTTGCCCATTTTTAATTGGATATTTGTCTTTTTATTGTTTAGAGTGAGCTCTTTATGTAGTCTGTGTATTAGACCCTTATCAGATAAAATGGTTTGCCAATATTTTCTCCCATTCTATGGGTTGTCTTTTTAGTTTATGATGATATCCTCTGAAGCACAAAAGTTTTTAATTTTAATAAAGTCCAATTTATCTATTTTTTTCTTTTGTCAATTGTGCTTTTGGTTTTATATCTAAGAAATTATTTCCTAACATTGGTCACAAAGATTTATTGCTGTATTTTATTCTAAGTGCATTACAGTTTTAGCTTTTGCACTTAGGTATATAAGCCCTTTCAAGTTAATTTTTGTAAATGATGTGCAATAGGATTCCAAGTTTATTTTTTTGGCAGGAGGGGCATCTGGATACCTAGTGTTCCTAGCACCATTTGTCAAAAAAACTCCTTTATTTTCATGGAATTATCTTGACACCCTTGTCAAAAGTCAAATGACCACAAATGTAAGGGTTGATCTCTGGCATTTCAATTTTATTTCATTTATCTGTATGCCTATCCTTAGATCATACTGCCTTGGTTACTATAACTTTGTGGTAAGTTTTGAAATCCAGAAATGTAAGTCCTCCAACTTTATCCTTTTTCAAATTGTTTTAGTTTTCAAATACCCACTTATTAATAACCATAGTTTTTTTCTTGGTGTCTTAAAGAACAGTTTTCAAGGAAAAATTATGTTCCATGACAAAAGTGGCTGATTTAACTCTCAATTGAATCACCCAAATTTTTCCTTGAGAAGACTGTTGTCCTTTATAGCATGTAGCAGAACTGTTTTATGCTTACTTTTTATTTTATCAAAAAATATTAAAGGAGCTATACTCATAGGTCAAGAATTAGTAAACAAATTAGTAAATTATTAGTAAAATAAATTTTACTGCTTTATCAAGACATTCTTAAGAAAAACTGCCTTTTCCCCCCAGTATGTGACAGTGAAGAATACAATGACTACTAATAATTTTGGTGCCACTGCCTTGATAAGGCACCAGCAGTATTGCCTACCACTGATTTTGCATAATCAGTAGATATGTCGACACAGTAAAAAATAAATTTTTTTAACATATATTTGGTAATATCAAATGTGATTTAATAAATTATGTGGTGAGTAAACATAAAATGCTATTTTACTAGCCACATAATACCAGGAAAAAATCAACATTTAAAAAATTTTTATTGTATATATTTAAAATGTACAACATGATATTTTGATATACTTACCTTGGTAGATTTATACACGGTGAAGTGATTACCACACTCAAGCAAATTAGCAAACTCACTATCAAAGTTTTTTTTTACTTCAGGAAATTATGAGGGTACAAACATTTTGGTTACATGTTATGACTTTGCCACATCCCAGCCATGATTTGAGATGCATCCTTTCCCCCCCACAACGCTCACCGCGTCCATTAGTTGTGAGTTTATGCACCTGCAACATCCCTACCC
>CAUYRT010056350.1:0-12925 GCA_963574885.1 Lepilemur ruficaudatus
CCATCAATTCATGAGTGGATTATTAAAATTTGGTATATGTTCACAATGGAATATTACTCAATTTTAAGAAATGACAGTGAGCTAGCACCACTTATATTATCCTGGATTAAGCTTGAGCCCATTATTCGAAGTGAGGTGACACGAGACCGGAAGAATGGGCCCCACTTGTACTCGCCATCAAATTGGTATTGACTGATTAACACTATGGTGCTCAAATGGTGGTGGTGTTCACCAGGGATTCAGGGGTTGGGCGATAGACCCACATCTGAGGGATATGGTGAGCATTGTGGAGGGGAAGGGCATGTTTGAAATGTAGATGGGGAAGGGAATTAGGGGTCTCAATAGGGGGAAGGAAATCTTCTAAAACTGATTTATGTGAATAGCTATACAACTTGGTAAATTTACTAATAATTATTTAATTGTACACTTAAAATGGAGTAATGGCATGGTATGTAAATTATACTTCAATAAAGAAAAAAATTATTTGGCTATGATAATAGTGGATAAAAAATTTTTAAAAAGACTTTTTGTGAGGAAAATAATTAAAAAAATGAATATTTATTCCAAAAAATACACCAGAGTGACTACACATAAAACTAGTCTGTATAAATGCTTTTATCCCATTAATCTTAAATTCGAAAAAGGAAAAAGAGACAAAACAGTGATTTTTACAATTCACTCAACCAGATTCCACGGACAGACACTTGGGAATCTGACTGGTAAGAAATTCCTACCCTTCTGCCAGCTTGTCAGGGCCTGTGCTCCCTTGGCTGTGGCTTCCAGAAGAACAGAGCAGGTTTGGTTGTTCTACTCACGGTGCCAAAACTGTAGGAGCCGAGAGAAAACTTCCCCTTTGCCCTCTGAAGTTTTGCTGAAAATCAGCTGAAAAAAGACAAATTAATAAGGGGAAAGGCATACAAAATTTATTAACATGCACCATGTGCATGGCGGTTGTTCAAAATATGAAGATTCAAAGAAAGGGCCAGATGGTTGATGCTTTCCCACCATCTTGAGGTTACACAAAGAAAGGGGGCTTGGATCTCGGCAGACACATTATGGGGGCAGAGAAGGAAAGACGCATGGCTAGAGAGGGCAGTCTTGTTACACAGATGACAACTCACAAGTAGCAGCTCTCAGAAAGAAGAGCTGGCAGCCCATGGCTGAGTTAATCCTTCCTAGATCCAGACAAGGGAGAGGCCTCAGAGAAAGCCTGGCTGTTTATTTTACCAAGGTAGATTTTTCTGTACAGATGCAAATCACCTCCACAAAAAGGAGCTTTTCAGGGCTGTTCCTTTCTGCAGGCCTTCTGAGTAGCCATCTTGAAATATATCAAAGAAGTATATTTTGGAGTAAAATATTTTTGGTTTCCTTTAAAACAATGCCTCTGTAAATGTTCTTGTACATACGCTTTGCGGAAATTTTATCCAGTGTTTTCACAATGTAAATCCCAAGTAGTGAAATTTCTCAGTCAAAACATACATGCACTTAATTTTTTTTAAGGGATAAAGTCTCACTATGTTGCCCAGGCTGGAGTGCAGTGGCTATTCACAGACACGATCATAGCACACTGCAGCCTTGAACTCCTGTCCTCCAGCATCCTTCAGCCTCCTGAGTAGCTGGGATTATAGGCTCATGCCACTGTGCTCAGTTTGAATATTTGACAGATATTGTCAAATTACCTTCCCAAAGGTCGCAACAATATTAAGTCTCATCAAAAATATGTGAAAGTACCTATTTATCCATACTTTTGCCAGTTCTGAGTATTATAACGCTTTTTTATTTTTTGCCAATCTAAAAGTTGAAAGATTATATCTTATTGATGTTTTAAACTCTATGTTTTCAGATATGTGTGAGACTAAGTATATTTCCATAATTTTACAGACCATTTGTATTTTTCCTGTGAACTGTCTGTTCTTATAACTTGCCTACTTTCCTCTGGGTTGTTTTGCTTTCTCATTCATTTGTATGAGGGTTATTTTGCAAATTTAAGGCAATTAGCCATTTTATCATATGTTCTGCAATTACATTTTCACAGTCTGTCTTGTCTTTTGCCAAACAGAAGTTTTAAATTTTTACACAGTCAAATTTATCAATCTGTTCCTTTATGGCTTCTGGAGCATAGATCTTTAAATTTTAAATTTTATTCTATGGTTTGGAAGTTTTATCTGAGAAGATTGATTAGACTGAGGTGAAGAGGGAGGAAGGGCGTTACTGAGACCATTGCAACTTAAAGGCAGAACAAAGACTTTAAGTGAGGAGGTGGCAGGGGTCTTGGGGGTAACAGCAGCAGCAGCTCGGCAGAGACCAACCTCCAGGACGGTGACATCCTGGCAGGGCCTGTTGGATCCTTCCACTTCAAGGGACATCTCAGCTACACCAGTGAGCAGCCCAGTCTGGTCCTGAGCCGGGGGACCACATATCAAGTGCTGTCTAGACACAACAGGGAAGAGAACTCCCCCAGATAAATGGATGTCATAATTATTTGGGCTTTGGAGGAGATTTCAAAGTAGGATATAAAGACTGAATAAAGTCTTTCTTCATTAAGTTGGTAAAACTGGCCATACTTGTACCGTAAACCCCACAACTGGTTTTTTCCACCAGAGTTCCAAGAAAGATTAAGATTTTTTAAATTTTGTTAATTTGAGTCCTCTCTCTTTTTTTTCTTGCTTGGTCTAGCTAAGGATTTCTCAATTTTATATACGTTTTCAAAAAAACCACTCTTAGTATCTTTGATCTTTTCTATTGTTTTTCTATTTTCTATTTCATCTGTTTCTGCTCTAATCTTTATTATTTCCTTTCTTCTGCTAACTTTGGGCTTAGTTTGTGTTTCTTTTTCTAGTTCCTTGAGGTATTAAGTTGGGTTGCTCTTATATAAGAGCTTTCTTTTTTCTTAATGTAGGCATTTATAGCTATAAATTTCCTTCTTGGAACTGCTTTTGCTGCATCCCATAAGTTTTGGCATGTTTTATTTCCACTTTTATGTCTCTCAAGATTTTTTTTTTATTTCCCTTTTTATTTCTTCTTTGACTGATTGGTTGTTCAGGAGTGTGTTGTTTAATTTCCACATATTTGTGAATTTTCCAATTTCGTCCTGTTGGATAACCTAGAAGAAATAAATATATGTTTTTTAATTTTATTTATTTATTTATTTTTGAGACAGAGTCTTACTCTGTTGCCCGGGCTAGAGTGCTGTGGCGTCAGCCCAGCTCACAGCAACCTCAAACTCCTGGGCTCAGGCGATTCTCCTGCCTCAGCCTCCCAAGTAGCTGAGACTACAGGCATGCACCACCATGCCCAGCTAATTTTTCCTATATATTTTTAGTTGACCAATTAATTTCTTTCTATTTTTAGTAGAGACTGGGGTCTCACTTTTGCTCAAGCTGGTTTCTAACTCCTGACCTTGAGCAATCTGCCCGCCTAGGCCTCCCAGAGTGCTAGGATTACAGGCGTGAGCCACCGCGCCCGGCCTAGAAGAAACAAATAAATTACCAGAATTATACAACCTACCGAGAGTAAATCATAAAGAAATAGAAAATATGCTGCTGCAATGTAATATCATATTACAAAAAGAAAAGAAAAGAAAATCTGCACAGATCAATTATAAGTAAAGAGATTGAATTAGTAATCACAAACTTCCCAATAAAGAAAATTCCAGGACCAGATAGCTTCACAGATGAATTCTGCCAAACATTTAAAGAAGAATTCATGCCAATCCTACTCAAAGTCTTCCAAAAAACTGAAGAAGTGGGAATACTTTCAAAGTCATTTTATGAGGCCAGCATTACCCTGACACCAAAGCCAGGTAAAGTCACTATACAAAAAAAAAAACCTACAGACCAGTACACCTGATGAATATAGATATAAGAATACTCAACAAAATACTAGCAAACCAAATTGAACTGCCCATTAAAAGGATCATTCAACATAATCAAGAGGGATTTATCCTTGGGCTGCAAGGATGGTTCAACATACGCAAATCAATAAATGCGATACACCACATTAACAGAATGAAAAATAAAAATCATATGATCATGTCAAAAATGCAGAAAAAGCATTTGACAAAATACAACATCCTTTCAGAATAAATACTCTCAACAAACTAGGTATAGAAGGAATGTACCTCAACATATTAAAGGCCATATATGACAAGCCCACCACTAACATTGTATGAAACAGGGAAAAAATTGAAAGCTTTTCCTCTAAGATCAGGAATAAGACAAGGATGTCCATGCTCACCACTTCTATTCAACATAGTCCTGGAAATTCTAGCCAGAGCAATTAGGCAAAAAAAGAAATAAAAGGCATCAAAATGGGGGGGAAAAAGAAGTAAAATTTTCTCTGTTCACAGACCATATGATCTTAAATATAGAAAACCCTAAAGAATCCAGCAAAAAACTGTTAGAACTAATTAACGAATGCAGTAAAGTAGCAAGACACAGAATCAACATACAAAAATCAGTTGCATTTCTATACAATAAAAAAGAAATATCTGAAAAAGAAATAAAGAAAACAATTCCATTTATAATTGCATCAAATACAACAAAATACTTAGGAATAAATGTAACCAAAGAAGTGAAAGATCTGTACACTGAAAACTATAAGACACTGATGAAAGAAATTGAAGATGACACAAATAAATGGAAAGATATGGTGTATTCAAGGATTGGAAGGATTAATATTGTTAAAATGTCCATATTGCCCAAAGCAATCTATAGATTCAATTCAATCCCTATCAAAATTCCAATGGCATTCTTCACAGAAATAGAAAAAACGATCTTAAAATTTTTATGAAACCATGAAAGTCCCAAAATAGCCAAAGCAATCTTGAAAAGAAAAGCAAATCTGGGGACATCACATTTCCTGATTTCAAAGTATATTACAAAGCTATAGTAATCAAAACATTATGGTACTAGTATAAAAACAGATATACAGAACGGAACAGAATCAAGAGTTCAGAAGTAAACCTACACATATACAATCAACTTAATATTTGGTAAGGATACCAAGAATACACTATGGGGTAAGAATATTCTCTTCAATATGTGCTGGGAAAACTAAATATCCACAAACAAAAGAATAAAACTGGACTCTTCTCTTACATTGCTCACAAAAATTAACTTGAAAGGAATTAAAAACTTAAATGTGTGATCTAAAACCATAAAACTTCTAGGAAAAAAACATAGGGAAAAAATCTCCTTGACATTAGTCATTGCAATGACTTTTTGGATATGACACCAAAGCAAAAGTAACAAAGGCAAAATAAATAAGTGGAACTATGTCAAACTAAAAACTTTCTGCACAGCAAAGGAAACAATTAACAAAATGAAAAGGCAACCTACAGAGTAGGAGAAAATATCTGATAAGTGGTAATATCCAAAATACACAAGAAATTCCTACAACATAATAGTAAAAACAAATAATTTGCTTTAAAAATGGGCAAAAAACCTGAATAGATATTTCTCCAAAGCAGACATACAGATGGCCAATAGCTACATGAAAAGGTGCTCAACATCTCTAATCATCAGGGAAATGCAAATCAAAACCACAGTGAGATGTCACCTTACACATGTCAGAATATCTATTACCAAAAAAGACAGATTATGTGCTGGTGAGGATGTAGAGGAAAGGGAACCCTTGTATATTGTTGGTGGAAATTTAAATTGATACAGCCATTATGGAAAACAGTATGGAGGTTCCCCCAAAAAATTAAAAATAGGGCTAGGGGCAGTGGCTCACGCCTATAATCCTATCACTCTGGGAGGCCAAGACAGGAGGATTGCTTGATGTCAGGAGTTCGAGACCAGCCTGAGCAAGATCGAGACCCTGTCTCTACTTAAAATAGAAAAAATTAGCCAGGCGTGGTGGGGCATGCCCGTAGTCCCAGCTACTTAGGAGGCTGAGGCAGCACTTGAGTCTAGGAGTTTGAGGTTGCCGTGAGCTATGCTGATGCCACAGCACTCTAACCCAAGCAACAGAGTGAGATTCTGTCTCAAAAAAAAAAAATTAAAAATAGAACTACCGGCCAAGCTCAGTGGCTCACGCCTGTAATCCTAGCACTCTGGGAGGCCGAGGTGGGTGGATAGCTCAAGGTCAGGAGTTCAAAGCCAGCCTGAGCAAAAGCGAGACCCCATCTCTACTATAAATAGAAAGAAATCAATTGGCCAACTAAAAATATATAGAAAAAATTAGCCGGGGATGGTGGCGCATGCCTGTAGTCTCAGCTACTTGGGAGGCTGAGACAGTAGGATCACTTGAGCCCAGGAGTTTGAGGTTGCTGTGAGCTAGCCTGATGCCACGGCACTCACTCTAGCCCGGGCAACAGAGTGAGACTCTGTCTCAAAAAAATAAATAAATAAATAAAAAATAGAACTATCATATGATCCAGCAATCCCACCTCTAAGTATATATTCAATGGAAATGAAATCAGTAGCTCAAAGAGATACCTGCACTCCCATGTTCATTTCAGTATTATTCACATTAGCTAAGACATGGTAACTACCCAAGTGTCTGTCGATGAACAAATGGATAAAGAAATTGTGGGGAGTGTGTGTGTGTGTGTGTGTGTGTGTGTGTGTGTGTAATGAAATGTTATTCAGGCATGAAAATAAAGAAGGAAACCTTGCCATTTGTGACAACGTGGATGAACCTGGAGGACAATATGCTAATCAAAATAAGCCAGACACAGAATGCCGAACACTGTATGATCTTACTTACACGTGGAATATAAAAATGCTGAACTCACAGAAACAGAGTAGAGTGGTGGTTGCCAGGGCAGGGGGTTGGGGGCATAGGGAGATGTTGATCAAAACAATACAAACTTTCAGTTATAAGATAAACAAGTTCTGGGCATCTAAAGTAAGCATGGGTGGTGATGAATATGTTCCTTAACTTGATTATGATAACTATTATACAACATATACATATATAAAATTACCACGTTGTATGCCTTGAATATATATGATCTAAATTGTCAATTAAATACTTTAAAATAAGAAAAGAAATAAAATGATTGAAAAAATCAACTATTTTGGAACTTTGCTGGTGGGGTGATGCTGCTGTTTGCCAGTGATGGGCAGTGACAGAGCAGCCCCATTAGCCATTTCATTATAGACCTTTGGGTCCCACAAGGCAGTGAGATGTACAGCTGTGGTCATTTGGGTGAACCCATCCTCAGTCTTCAATGCAAGATGGGGGAGGACATTGAAAACTGGTGAGCAGCACGTTTCACGGAGGGAAGGGAGGCTGCCAATGTCAGCATCTCCCTGTGGATTTACCTCCCCGACCTTCCCTGACACCACTGACTACCTGACAGGAGTGAACAAGCTTGACGTGAGCAACAGACAATCAGAAGCAAACTTTCATGCCTGGCAGCTTCCCCTCCCACCCAAGAACTTTGCTGTTGTAAATGTTACAAAACTTGGAATATGTGAGCTAGAAGTGAATTGTACTGTGAGCTTTTTTCAATTTCTTGCAATTCTCTCACTGAGTTATTATGCCTTTCTATTTTATATTTATTATCATTTGTGTCTCACAAACAAGTCCAGTGTGGCAATTTTTTGAAGCTAAGGTGTGAGATGAGAAAGGGGAATTCTATACCAGGCCTATGGACAATTCTGATAAGGTTAGTGATAAAGATTTATAATCTGAGTCACTTCACTGCACAAAAAATGGTGCTATGGACTCAATTTTGTGTCCCCCTCAAAATTCATATGTGGAAGCCCTAATCCCCAGTGCAGTGGTATTTGGAGCTGGGGCTTTGGGGAGATAATTAAGTCATGAGGATGGAGCTCTCGTGAATGGGATTAATGCCTTTATAAGAAGAGACACAAGAGAGATGATCTCTGTTTCTCTCCATAGTACGAGGATACAGCAAGAAGGTGTTCCTCTACAAACCAGGAAGAAGGCCCTCACCAGCTGCAATTTATCACAGAAGCTGAAGACAAGGGGCAGATGTTTTGGGGGCACAATTAATTCCTTAATATACAGGCCTCTTCCAAGCCTTTAACACAGTCTCCCTTATAGCAAAATGGTTCTGTGCCTAATATTTGAGGAGTCAGTGTAGATAGGGATAGATTTAAAGACACAGTTAATCCATGCTATAAAGCCATTCCATACAATTGATATTTTTGTACTTACTTGATTACATTTCCCCCCCTGATCCACCACTATTTGTACCTTGTGATAAACTTATGCAGAACTATTTACCATAGAAATTAGCTCCTGATTAACTAACTCCAGTTCTTCCTAAGGCCAGTCATTTTCCATCAGCATTACATCCTAAAGAGGCTTTAACTCAATTTCCCAATACATTGACCATCAGTATCAATATTTTACTCTTACTAGCAAAGCCAGTGTCATGCAATTTTGCAAAATGGTAGTAGATCAAACCTGAAAAATATGTTAACAGATCCAGGCACATTACCAGAGTCCTATTCGGTCATTGACAATTGGTCCAGTTTCACTTGGTCATCATTTCATACAACTGACATGTCTCCAGGGATATATATGCCACCCAGATTTGCAGGCTTCCATTCAACCTGTCAGGTTCCAAAAACAGGAGTGGTCTTGGCAACATACAGCCTCACCAGTTCAGGCATCTGGCATGATTGAGCTAAGGGAGACAATATCATCTCTTGCCTTGAGCCTCTCGTGGGGTACAAAAGTAATATTGGATTTTCCTCATTATATAACTCACTTATTCACTCATTTAGCCTCAGCTGCTATTCCTCCCTCTCTCCAATTATTATTGTACCCAACCTTTTCCACATCTGAAGAGACATGACGTTAAGCCACTGTCCTGATCCCGACTGCCAGCAGCACGACTGGTCTAGCAAGTGTCGCCCTCTTGTTCACTCTTGTTGACATGGCCCAGGGGAACTAGCAGGATACCATTATCGCCAGGCAATACTGGTGCATTCCCTGTCGACCCCAACTTTGCCAGATGTGGGGAAGGGACTGTCCACCTCACTGGGATCTTAGGAATCCTGATTTAAAAGTTTCAAAGTATAATTATAGTTTCTTGCATAGGGAGCATCCCTGCTTCCAGTACCTGCAGTTGCAGCCCTGGTCCTGGGATCACTGCGTCAGGGAGGAAAAGAGACAATTGAGGTGATGTGGCAAAAAAAGAAAAATAATTGAGCTAATGTGGAGAAGAACTGTAATCAACTTGTCAGCTATGTGAGGATCCTCTCCCCAGGGCATCTGTCCCACAGCCATCTGCAGTCTGTCCCTCTTATTGGCAGGCAAAACAGATCTTGTTGGCATTTTGTACAAGAGGAATATGTCTAGATTCAGGCCACTTCTGCATTGCTGAAGTCCCCCAACGTTCACTCCTTTGTTGGGCCCAGTTGGCCACCTCAAGCAAGCACACCAGGATATACTCTTGCCAATTCTAATTACCTTCTGAGCCTAGAAAGGAGCTCTTCTGATGGACATCAACATGTCCTACTTTAATGTGCCCCTTAAGTTCCCACCGCAATTTTTATAAAGCTGTGCCCTATGTGGGCATCCATTTAGTAGGCTGTATTCCATCACCCCTCTACCTGACCTATAGCCAGGCCATTGGCCACTGCTCATGAGCCAGTAAAAAACAAAACCTAAAGGCTTTTATCCTTGTCAATTCTCCCATCACTGCAAGGAAAACAGCATGCAATTTAGTCCATTGAGCTGATTTGTTATCTTCTTCAATGAAACCCTTCCAACCTGCCAATTTCAGTGTTGTGGCCTTCAAACAGGATGCTGTTCATCCACTTTGGAATTGCCATCCATAAACCAATCAGCTCTTTGTTGGTCAATACAAGATCTGTGAACAGGGCACTGTCCAGGTGGCAATAGGATGCAGAAGCTCCTCAGGTAGTTCCAAAGTCAGTCCTAGAAGAAAAGAGGTTACCTGCTTATAGATACAATGAGTACCTCTTCACCTTCCCCCAGTAACATGTTCCTGTATGACCCATTTCCATTTTATTATGGAACTTTGTTGGACTCTGCCTTATTAGAATATTTCTTTGCTATCACTCAAGACATTATGGATATTTCAGGTTTTAGGAGTATTTTATGTCCTTCAGTTATAGGAGAGCAGTCTCTATTAATGCCCAATAACAAGCTAGTAGTTGTTTCTGTACTGGCGTATATCTTACCCCGCCATTTAGGAATATTCTGGTATAAAATCCTACCAGCCACCTGTGGGTGGCACTCATAAGCTTTTGCAATAACCTCCAGTCTACATGTGTTATAGACACTTTCAAAATCACATGTGAGCGTGGAACATAAGGGGCCCAAAGACACCAAGAGAGAAAATAATTTTTGCAGTTCTCATGTGGTCTGATTTTGTTTGGGACCCATTCAAATGTGGCCTTTTTGTGGGGGTGTAGTTTTATGGGTAAGAACTAGCAATATTCCCACTATGGAATATATGTCCTTCAACATACAGATAGATCAATGAGATGTTGGACTTCTTTTTTAGTTCAAGGGGTGGGTAATGAGATCAGTTTATTTTTGCTCACCTATGCAATGTCATGTTGCGCCTGCCCAGGTTATTCTGAAGAACTTCACCAGCTGGGCAGGCCCTTGGGCCTTTGCTGGATTTATCAACCAGCCTCTGTTGGTCATGTGTGTCCTCCTGACATTTAGATCAGTCCTCACTTAGTCTTCAGTTTCAGTTATTATCATGATACCATCACTATACTGTACTGTTGCACACAGAACCTGCATCAATCCAAATCTCTCACCAAATTATGACAGTAGCTGGTGAATTCAAACAACCCTATAGCGAAACAGTAGATGTAAATTGGAATCGTTCCCACATGAAGGCAATTGCTTCTTTTCTAAGATTGAGATAGAAAAAGCACTGGAGAGATCAATCACCGAGTACGAGTCTCTTCAGCCTGCTGTACTTTTTGTGCTGTTGAAACTATATCAGGACTCCTGATGGTGTGGGTGGCACTACTTTATTCAAGCCTCAACACTCCACTGAAAGTCTACATCAGCCATCTGCTTTTCTCATAGTCTATACAGGGCTATTGTACAAAGAATTCATTGGTATAGCACTTCAGCTTCTAACATGTCATTGATTTCTTTTTGTGCACCAGATATCCTACACTGGTTCAAAGTAACATTGAACAGCTCTAGTTGTTCCCATTTAGCCTGTCCAATCAAGACTGGGCTGAGAGCAGATTCAGATGCTTCTTGTTTTATAAGATTAGGTAGGGGAAGTGGTTCACAGTCAGATACAGAATCCATCCTAACACATTCAGGTAAAGAAGACATCTAAAGTCCCTTCAAATGTTCTGATTCTCATCCAAATTTTCACTTTAGTCCCATGAACCATTCGTTGTATGTCTCTACCCTCCCAGTCCTACTGTGGCCCCCACCAGGATTTCACCAACAGGTTTTGCATTTATACTGCATAGGGATCCCCTGTCAAGGAGTCCCAGAAAAGTCTCTTCCCTACTCCACGTCATTTTACCCACACGTGTGCATAAGGTTTGAGCTTTGTGCATAAGGGAATAAGCCAGAAGACCCAGGTCTCTGGTCAAATTTCATTTTGATTAATCTGACAGATCATTGGCACAGGCGATTCCAGCTCAGTTTTCTCATTGTCCGCTTTGCCCTCTGGTTTTTGTTTGTTTGTTTAACTTCTCAAAAGTCGTTTGCTTGGTTAAGGCTTTTTAATATTGAGGGGGACAGTGTGGCTTCCCATTGGTCCACTCAACTTCCAATAGTGTTGCATTAAGACCTTTGTTTCAACCCCATCAATGTCAGATTTATTCACCCCACTTCTCAATAGCCATCTACAATTTCTACTCTGCTGGGACATGTCCCTTGACTCTTCCCTTTGTCTCTGCTCACTTTCTTGTGAATCACCCTAATTTTCTTAGCATCTGTAAGGCCCATAAGGGCATGCTAACATAACAAGTCTTATGAGGCTTCTCTTAACATTGTTCGATTTTACTGCAGTAAGGTTAGATAAAGTGCCCATGCAAAAAAAGAGGTCTCTTTAACCACAGTATTTATTATGATCTGGGTAAGAGGTATATTCAGTGGATAAAATATCCTGATAATAATAAAGCCAATCCAACATGGCTTGCATAGGAAACATATCAACCCCTTTACCTGGAAAGTTCTGCTTTGCATATATAGAAGGATGACAATCCCCCTTCTCAGGTAAACAAACTAACAAACTTTGCAGTGGCTTTTATACAGTCCACCAGGCTAGCTGTCCCCAGGAAATACCCTGCTATGTGTCATAATCATGCATGGCTATCTACAAGTGTTCAACAGTGAGCTATGGATACTGCAAAATGGAAGAACATCGACCAAAGCATGTCCTTTCTTTTTTTTTTTTTTTATTTCAGCATATTATGGGGGTACAAATGTTTAGGTTACGTGTGTTGCCTCCCCTCCCCCCAGAGTCTGAGCTTCAAGCATGTCCATCCCCCAGATGATGCACATCACACTCATTATGCATTTATATACCCATCCCCTTCTCCCCTCTCCCATCTGCCCGACACCTGATAAATGTTATTCTTATATGTCCACTTACGTGTTAATCAGTTAATACCAATTTGCTGGTGAGTATATGTGGTCCTTATTTTTCCATTCTTGGGATACTTCACTTAGTAGAATGGGTTCTAGTTCTATCCAGGAAAATACAAGAGGTGCTATATCACCGTTGTTTCTTATAGCTGAATAGTACTCCATGGTATACATATACCACATTTTATTAATCCACTCATGTATTGATGGGCACTTGGGTTGTTTCCACATCTTTGCAATTGTGAATTGCAATGCTATAAACATTCGAGTACAAATGTCTTTTTTTATAGAATGTCTTTTGTTCTTCTGGGTAGATGCCCAGTAATGGGATTGCTGGATCAAATGGTAGATCTACTTACATTCTTAACTAGTGTTGAAACTAGTAGCTCTT
>CAUYRT010056354.1:0-18461 GCA_963574885.1 Lepilemur ruficaudatus
GGTGGGACATGCTTGAAAAGTAGTTGGGGAGCGGAATTAGGGGTCTCAATAGGGGAAAGGAATTCCTCTAAAACTGATTTATGTGATTAACTGTACATCTTGGTAAATTCACTGAAAATCATTTAATTGTACACTTAAAATGGAGTAAAGGCATGATATGTAAAGTATATTTCAATAAAGAAAAAAACAAAACAAAACAAAAAATCTCAAAGTGACTAAAAACCATCACCATGCCATCCATATCACTTCAGAGACAAAAGAAACTGAGATTTGATGATGAGACTGATATTGCAGAAAAAATATCTGGGGATGCAGAAAAATTGTACAAGCACAATTGTGGATTGTACTTCAGCAAAGATTTTCAAACTCCAACAGAATAAAAAAGTAAGCCTCATTTGGTCCCCCCGCCCTTAAGGGTGATCTTTTTTTAAAAAATAACTTTTTACGATGTTGCCATATTAGGATAGGTTGCTTTCAGTCTGTCAGCCCCTTAATAAGATAAGGAGGCAGAAGAAATTCAGCACCTAGGAGTTGAAAACCAGAACACGCAGCTGGGTACTGACTAGGTGCTGAATTTCCATGTTGAGAAATGGACAAAGCTTAGTTTTTTCTGTTCTGCTTTTGTGTATTGGTTTCTTCACTGAAATGTAATATGATTCAAAAAGTGAAGAACACAGATGTGTCTACTAAGATGTACCTATGTGGGATAAGAAGCTGGATTAGATAACTCTAAGAGTCTGTTAGTATAAGTAAGTACTACCGATGCCACAGTGTATCTGAGCCGTAGAACCTGCTCCTGAACAGAACAGACAACTGTATGGGAAAAATGTTATATTTCATATTCAAGAAAAGGGTGCTATCTCCAAAACATCATAGTTTACCAAAAGGACTTTTTTTTCACCCTGAGAATGGGCAACTCTTAGCCAAAGGCACCTGGGAGGAAATAGCCTAGAGTCTGTCTTCCCTAAGCTACTCAGAAACATGGCTCAAAATGGTGAACCTGCATTACTTCCTGGATTGTGCTTCAGCAAAGATTTTCAAACTCCAGAAGAAATTTGGAATATACTGAGAGGCAGGCAACATGATGGTGTGGAAAGAATAGACTTTAGGATTAGAGAGACCTGAGCTTGAATCCTGGCTCTATCACTGCTTAAACGGGGTGACCATGGGAAAAGCCTGCTTAATTTTATATTTCCTCATCCATAAAACAGGAATAACGCCACCTACCTTTCAGGTTTTAAGCATTAAGAGAGATAATGTACATAAAGCACGTAGCGTTGTCTGTGGCATAGAGAAGCTACTATGAAATAATAGTTGCCATCAGTGTTCCAGATGTGTGATGGCCTCACAGTCCTCAAAAGGATTCTTAGGGCTCAGGAGCAGGTGGCAGCTTGCTTATCTGTCAGAGATGGTTGTTCAGAATATGAGTTTGTTGTGTGCTAGAAATTTCTTATTCCATCACTAATTTCTGACTCCCCCAGCATCCTATGAGGCTCCTAAATGCCAAAAGACTGAGGCTCCTTTACTCATTCAAATTGTTATACTCAAAGAACCTGAAAGTCACAAAGGTTCTTAGAGGTCATCCATGCCATCCATATCACTTCAGAGACAGGCCGGGTGTGGTGGCTCATGCCTGTAATCCTAGCGCTCTGGGAGGCCGAGATGGGAGGATCATTTGAGCTCAGGAGTTCGAGACCAGCCTAAGCAAGAGCGAGACCCCGTCTCTTCCATAAATAGAAAAAAATTAGCCGGGCATGGTGGCGCATGCCTGTAGTCCCAGCTACTTCAGAGGCTGAGGCAGGAGAATCACTTGAGCCCAGGAGTTTGAAGTTGCTATGAGCTAGGCTGACGCCATGGCATTCTAGCCCAGGCAATAGAGTGAGACTCCGTCTCAAAAAGAAAAAAAAAAAAAAAAATTGCTTCAGAGACAAAAGAAACTGAGATTTGATGATGAGACTGATATTGCACAAAAAATATCTGGGGTTGCAGATAGCATCTTGTAGGAGTTATGTCACAGATTTTACTATTTATTCTCTTGTTTTGTCAGACAATAAACTGTATATACAGAATGACTATAAAGAATTACAACAACTATTCATAAATTATAATTTTCAATCTAAGTAGAATTGTGCTGGGGCATGAATGGTAGAGGCCACGGACTGTATTTGTGTGATTATTTTCCTATATTATAGTTCAAAGTATTAATAAGTGGGAGACATAACTGGGCCCACAAGTTTAACAAATCTATAATATACTGAGGTGCTTTACAATGGAGCTTTACTGTACCTGGAAACCTTTTATTCTCCTGGCAGAAATAAGAATACTCTGAGTTATACAGGCTGTAGCTCATTGTAGAGCTCCAGCTCAAATAATTTTTAACTTCTTCATCATAGGAAGCCATTGGGAAAGGAGTTGTGTGCAGTTTTCCATTACCTTCTTCAGCAAGCTACTTAAATCAATCAGACAGCCCTTGAGAGGTAATATATCTAATTTTATGCCCAGTATGTGTACGAATGAGCAACAGAACCAATCTTAAGTGCTAAATAAAAGAGACAACCTATAGTGGAAGCACACAATATTTCATGGAGAAAGGTTCTTTCTTCAAATGGTTGGAGTTCACCAAGGACACTTCTTTATTACCTGAGAGTTATCATTCTTGCACGGGCCATACAGAACTAAAGAAATAACCTCAATGAAATTTGGCATTTTTACTCTGAAGGAATCGGATCATGCTCTAATGTGGTAAATCTGCAGTTGCCAGCTGCCTGGATCTCTCAAATTGTTCAGAAGAACATTAACTCTGTAAGTTATTAAAAGATATTTTGGGGTAAATCGAGTTTGGGAACTATATCCCTCTTCTGGAGATTAAAAATACCCACTAGCATATTAAAAACTTGGCAGGAATAGTGCTGCAGGAAGAAATTCTGGCATTTTCCAAACTTACCTGAACCACGGAACATTTTTTTTTTTTAAACTCACAGAACCATCAACATATTGCAGTATACAGTTATCTTCCCAATGCTGTTTGAGAAATTCTGTGCCAAATTATGTCTGAAGACTGGTTTGTAAGCTCTAAAACAGCCAAGGAAGAGACATTGCCAGGGCCTCTAAAAGGTGCCAATTTCTGAAGGTCCTAACCTTTTGGGGAAAAATGAAGACAGCTGAAGACTGAGAGCAGAAGCCACACAAAAGGTAGTCCTGTCTCTACCGCTGACCCACTGTTACCCTGCCCCTAGTATGGGTCAGAGGCTCCTCTTTAAGCTTCTAGTTCCTCTTATATCTAATTAGCATTTATCACACCAAACTGGAACTGCTTGTGTGCTTATCTTTCTCCCGCTTTAGACCGTGAGCTTGAGAGTGGAACCCTGTGTCCAGCACAGTACCTATTTGTGTTGTTGGCTGAATAAATGTTTGAACCACACTAAATTTTGTTTACATTATCAACTTTATCATGGAAGCAGCTGACATTTACTAAATGTTCACCACATGACAGAAACAAAGTTAAGTGCTTTATGTAGATTTATCCTCATAATAACCCTGTGAGGTGGGTACAGTTGGCCCTCTATATTTTTGGGTTCCATATCCGCAGATTCAATCAACCATACATCAAAAATATTTGAAAAAAACAAAAACAATAAAAAGTAACAATACAACAATAAAAATATTACAAATAAAAACTACAGCATAGCTATTTATATAATTTATATTGTATTAGGTATTATAAGTAATCTAGAGATTATTTTTAAGTACAGTGATCCTTAAGCAACATGGACTTGAACTGTGTAGGTTCACTTATATGCAGATTTCTTTCAATAAATATATTGGAAAATTTTTTGCAACAGTTTGAAAAAATTCACAGATGAATCATATAGCCTAGAAAGATTGAAAAAAATTAAGAAAAAGGTATGTAATGAATGCATAACATATATGTCGATACTAGTCTGTGTTAATTGACTCTATGTTCTTTTTTATAATTTTTAATTTTTATGGGTACATACTAGTTGCACAGCTTTACAGGGTACATGTGATGTTTTGATACAGGCATACAATGTGAATTAATCAAATCAGAGTAATTGGGGTATTCATCACCTTAGGCATTTAACATTTCTTTGTGTTAGGAACATTCCAATTCTACTCCTGTAGTTATTTTAAAATATACCATAACTTATTGAATATAATCACTTTGTTGTGCTATCAAATATTGTTCATTCTAACTATATTTTTGAACCCATTAACCATCTCCACTTTATCTCCCC
This sequence comes from Lepilemur ruficaudatus, assembly GCA_963574885.1. Lineage (NCBI taxonomy): Eukaryota > Metazoa > Chordata > Mammalia > Primates > Lepilemuridae > Lepilemur > Lepilemur ruficaudatus. The sequence goes on from CAUYRT010056354.1 coordinate 4,257, forward strand.
CTCCCCACTGTCCTTCCCAGCCTCTGGTAACCATCATTCTACTCTCTGTCTCCATGAGATCAATTGTTTTTCATATTTAGCTCCCACATATGAGTGAGAACATCTGAGATTTGTCTTTCTGTGTTTGGCTTATTTCACTTAACCTAATGTTCTCTAGTTCCATACATGTTGTTGCAAATGGCAGGATTTCATTCTTTTTATGGCTATATAATATTCCATTGTGCATATTTACTACAATTTCTTTACCCATTCATCCACTGATGGACACTTAGGTTGATCCCAAATCTTGCTTGTTATGAACAGTGCTGCAATAAATAAGGGAGTGCATGTATCTTTTCGATATACTGAATTCGCCTCTTTTGGATATATACCCAGCAGAAGGATTGCTGGGTCACATGGTAGCTCTACTTTTAGTTTTTTGAGGAACCTCCATATTGTTCTCTATAGTGGTTGCACTAACTTACATTCCTACCAACAGTTGTATGAGGGTTCCCCTTTCTCTGCATCCTCACCAGTATTCATTATTGCCTTTTTGATAGAAAGCCATTTTAATTGGGGTCAGATATCTCAATGTAGTTTTGATTTGCATTTCTTTGACTACTAATGATGAGCATTTTTTCGTACACCTGTTGGCATTTGTATGTCTTCTTTTGAGAAACGTCTATTCAGATCTTTTGCCCATTTTTAAATCCGATTATTTGATTTTTTTCCCTAGTGAGTTGTTGGAGCTCCTTATATATTCTAGTTATTAATCCCTTGTCAGATAGGTAGTTTGCAAATATTTTCTCTCATTCTGTGGGTGGTCTCTTCACTTTGCTGATTGTTTCCTTTGCTGTGCACAAGCTTTTTAGCTTGATGTGATCGATCCTATTTGTCCAATTTTGCTTTTGGAGTATTACTGAGAAAGTCCTTGCCCAGACCAATGTCCTAAAGTGCTTCCCCAATGTTTTCTTTTAGTAGTTTCATAGTTTCAGGTCTTAGATTTAAGTCTTTAATTGACTATATATTCTTGGTAAGACACTTAGTCAACAGTAGGCTATTAGCAGATAAGTTTTTGGGGAGTCAAAAGCTACACTAGGATTTTTGACTATGCAGGTATGGGTGTCCCTAACTCCTGAATTGTTCAAGGGTCAACTGTATATGGTGCTTGATTCAGCAGCACATATACTAAAATTGGAATGACACAGAGAAGATCAGCATTCCTCCTGCATAAGGAGGACATGTAAATTTGTGAAGTGTTCCACATTTTTTGATTAAAAAATAAAGGGTATGAGAAGATGGAGGTTATATGCAAATACACCACTATTTTATATATGAGACTTGAGCATCCATAGATTTGGGTAACTATGGGGGGTCCTGAAATCAAGCCTTGCCCCCATGGATGCTGAGGGACAACTATACTTTTATCCTTATTTTTATTTTATTTTTTTTAGAGATAGGGTCTCACTCTGTTGCCCAGGCTAGAGTGCAATGATATGATCATAGCTCACTGCAACCCTGAACTCCTGGGCTCAAGTGATCCTCTTGCCTCAGCCTCCTGATTAGCTAGGACAATAGGGGTATACCACCATACCTGTCTAATTAAAATAAAAAAAAAATTAACAGAGTTTAAGTGACCAAAGAATGATTTGTGGATCAGGCAGCCCTGAAAACCAGAACAGAGAACTCTTGTTTAAATTTTTCTTTCTTTTTTTTTATAGAGACAGGGTCTCACCATATTGCCCAGGCTGGTTTTGAACTTCTGGCTTCAAGCAATCCTCCCACCTTGGCCTTCCAAAGTGCTGGGACTACAAGTGTGAGCCACTGCACTTGGCCTATCCTTATTTTTAAAACATTTGGGCAGTTTCTGAATTTAGTTTCTAGCTAGTAGAATTTAGTTTCTACCCAGCTAGTAAATGATAGAGCCAAGATCCAAATCCAGGCAGTATGACTTTATAGCCTGTGTTCTTAACTACTACACATTTCTTTCTCTCTTCTAAGATTCATATCAGCAGTAAAATTCTATAGTTCTGTGGAGTGAGGACAGGCCTATAAGTCATAGAGAATTCAGATCAATGAAAAAATCACTAGTCTGGCTGTCAGGATCAGGGAGGTTGGAAAGTACAGGCCTGGGGCAGAGTACAAGGAGGGCCTGTTAAAAAAGGCACATCTGGCAGAGTGAGAAGACTTGGAAAGGACAGCTGAGTGCTTGCTAATCTTTCTGTGCATACCCCAGTACACAGTTAACATTACTGCTATCGTCACCCTTTTAACATGGAAGAGGGTGAAACATATGTCAAGTCTAAGGAATCCATTGTGTTATAGAACACAATGGATTGATGACATGAGTATCCTCTGAGTCTACTATAAACGGTGGAGATTTATTGGCTTAGGATCCTATGTCTTGTTTAGATATATCAATATGTTCATTCATTCATTCATTGATCATATATTTATTGAGTGCCTACTTGTGGTGTTAGGATATATATACTGGTTTTTGTCCATGGTTCGTGGTTCATAACTCCCATAGTCCTTGTTATAATGTTGGGAGCTTTAGGCCTCAGGAGCAGGCCTCGGGAAACAGAATCTCTCTTTTTGATTTTCCCCTGTACCTGTCACCTGCCAAAGGCAAGACTCTAATCTGATTATGGGTCAAAGGACCCTCATTCCAGAGAGGGTCTTGCCCCACACCCTGGAGGAAGGACTACTGCACAGAGAGACCAAGAAGAATCTGAACAGAAAGGCCTTGCTAGATTTAAATCATGCACTTCTTGTCCAATCACATTTCTACCCAGTTTGTTATTCATGCCTATGTTGTGAAGCCTACATAAAATTCCAAGAGGACTGGGTTTGGGCAGTTTCCAGATAGCTGAACATGTGGAGGTTTCTGGAGGGTGGTATGCCTAGGAAGGACGTGGAAGCTCCATACCCCTTTCCCCATACCTAACCCTATGCATCTCTTCATCTACATCCTTTGTAATATCCTTTATAACAAACTGGTAAACCTAAGTGTTTCCCTGAGTTTTGTGAGCTACTCTAGCAAATAATCAATCTCCAAGAGGGGGTCATGGGAACCCCAATGAAGCCAGTTCGTCAGAAGTTCTGGAGGTCCAGACTCACAACTAGTGGGAGGGAGGGGTCAGTCTTGGTGACCGAGCCCTAAACCTGTGGGACCTGACCCTATCTCCGGGTAGACAGTGTCGGAATTGAATTAGAGGATGCCTAGCTGTGTCCTCTGCTTGGTGTATGGAGAAGACTCCCACATTTGGTCACAGAAGTCTTCTTCTGTGTTGGCTGTTGTGGAGTTTAGAGGAGTGTGAGAGTCTTCCTAAAGCATTACTATATCCAAGGTATTATTCTAGGTGTAGGGAGTACTGAAAGGTGGTCTTGCTAGTAAACTAGCTAACAGAGAAAGATAAACTATCACACAGAAAGTAAGAGAAATAAATTCATAGCTCCCCTTTAAAGAAAACATTAAAAACAAAAAATTGACAGCACAACTCTCCCCTTTGTTTGTTTGATTAAACACCTGGGACTCTCGTTATCTCTAAGGTTCATTTTCACAGCCTTGAAGAGCCCTAAGCAGACAGCAGGGGTGTGATCTCCCTCCCAGCTCTTGCTAAAACCAGATTCCAAGGACTGTGATAAAGCCAGCCTCATAGACAAAAGGAGAAAAAAAAAAAAAAAAAAAAAAGGAAAAATCAGACACAGCCGCTTCAGCCATTCCTGTTATCAATCTGCATCAAAGGAAAAAAAACCCCATTTTTACCCTTTAACAGCACAAGCAGCTTTTCCTCACCTGCCGGCACTTTCCACCTTCCGTCTTGTAGGGCTGTGCCATTTTCCTTCTCTCTGTCTTTCTCTCTCTGTCTTTCTCGAGAAAGCAAAATAACCTTTTTACTACTTTCCATCCTAATCTTTGTGTGAGAAATCTTTCTCATCCCATGCCGTGAGCTCCTAGTCAGTTCCCCACGTATGAATTCACACCCTTACAAGTACATCCATGAACAAGATGTCCATGAGCAAGACAGATAAGCATTCTATATGGTAAGGGATGACAGATAATAAGCAAACACATAACTGCTTGAGAAAATATCAGGTAGGGATATAAATGCTGTAAGTAAAAAATAGGATAACATAATGCAGGATGATGGAGCTACTCTAGAAAGGGAAGGTCTTTCTGAGGAAGTGACTCCTACCAGACCTGAATTACAAGGAGCCAAACACATGGGGAACCTGGGGAAGAGCACGTGAGGTAGAACGAACAGCTAGAACCAAGGCCTTAAGGTGGGAGTGAGTTTGGTATATTTGGAATACAAAAAGAACAACGTGGAGTGGAGTGAACTGGAATGAAAGTGGTATTTGATGAAGTCAGAGAGTCCATGAGGGCCACGGCCTAGGCAGCCCTGCGTAAGCAAGGGTGAGGGTACTAGGGCTGCAGTAGGCAAGATGGAGAAAAGGAGCTAGATGCAGGATATGTTTTAGAGGTAAAGGCATGGATTTATTGAAGAAATAAGAGAACAAGGAGTTAAAGATAGTACCTATTTTTGTATGCTTGAGTTTCTAAATATTTGGTGAATAATTCAATTTATAAGGTTTATTGAAGGCTTCCCATTTATGTACCAAATAGCATAGTCAATAGTCTCTGCTCCACCTCATTAGCCATATTGTGGAAATTTAAGCCCATGCTCATAATTTACAGGTAGGAACTGATGACAATAGTGGAGGTATCAGATTTTAGGTTAATTTGAAATTATAAAATCTGTAGATGATATAGTTTTTTTAAGTTTATATTGAATAGTCAGGTAAGGCTTCTATGAGGAAGTAACACCTGAATTGAGACTTGAAAGATAAATAGAAGTTACTCAGGTAAAGATTATAATTAGGTTTCTAAAAAAAAAAAAATTAGGGTTTTAAACAGATAGATACAAATATTTTCACAGCAAATTAAATTCATATTTTTGGTTTGTTTTTATTTTTGTTTTAATTTGCAGACTTCGTATGGTTGATTTTTAATTCTTAGTTGCTGTAGTGGGTTGAATGGTGGCCCCCAAAAAGATATGTTCACATCTTAGCCCCCAGAACTTGTCAATGTGACCTTATTTGGAAACAGAGTCTTTGTAGATATAATTAAGTTAAAGATCTTGAGATGAGATCACCCTGGATTAGCCAGTTAGGCCCTAAATCCAATGATGAGTGTCCTTTTAAGAGACAAACAGAAGAAAGACACATAGGGAGAAGCAGGTAAAGGCCATCTGAAGACAGAGGCAGAGATTGGAGTGATGGACCCACAAGCCAAGGACCACCTAGAGACACCAGAAGCTGGAAGAGGCAAGGAGGGATTCTCCCCTAGAGCCTTTGGAGGGAAGTGGCCCTGCCAACATCTTAAATTCAGATTTCTGGCCTTTAGAACTCTGAGAGAATAAATTTCTGTTGTTTTAAATCACCAAGTTTGCAGTAATTACTAGGATGGCAGTCCTAGGAAACAAACACACGTATCTTTTCTCTGTTGCCTAGCATGAATCTAGGCCAATGTCCCCTACATATCTATCCACATACATTCAAGAAATCTGAAGTTGGCCGGGCGCGGTGGCTCATGCCTGTAATCCTAGCACTACGGGAGGCCGAGGCGGGAGGATGGCTCAAGGTCAGGAGTTCAAAACCAGCCTGAGCATGAGCGAGACCCCCATCTTTACTAAAAATAGAAAGAAATTAATTGGCCAACTAAAAATATATAGCAAAAATTAGCCAAGCATGGTGGCGCGTGCCTGTAGTCCCAGTTACTTGGGAGGCTGAGGCAGAAGGATCACTTGAGCCCAAGAGTTTGTGGTTGCTCAACAGTTTGAGTTTGAGGTTGCTGTGAGATAGGCTGACGCCACAGCACTCTAGCCTGGGCAACAGAGTGAGACTCTGTCTAAAAAAAAAAGAAAGAAAGAAAACTAGCTGTGTTTCTTAAGTTCTATATACAACTGTGAAACCACCTCAGGTGAATGACTTTTAATTGGTAGACAATTCAAACTATTTTAATTTCCTTTATGATTATTAATTTGTTCAGGTTTTCTATCTATGGTTTAATTTCAATAATTTATATTTTAGAAAATGCTATCATTTAAAATATCTTCAGTTTCTTGTAACAGAAAAACGTGACTAAAAGTGTGTTAACGAAAAAGAGACTTATCATCTCATAGAACTAGAAATCTAGAGGTTGAGCAGCTCCTAGATTGGTTAATTCAATGGCTCACAGGCATCATGAAGGACCCAATTTATGCCATCTTCAGCATGTAGGCTGCATATCTTAGGTTGGCTCTCCTCATAGTTTCAAGACGGTTACCAAAGTCTTTGGTGTCACATGAAAATGGCAACATTCAGAGGCAAAAGGGGGAATGTTTCTTCTCTTATATCTCTTTTTAATAACAAAGAAACCTTTCTCAGGAGCCCTCCAGCACATCTCATTGGCCAGAATTGCAACAAATTCCCAAATCTACATCAATCACTGGCCAAAGAAATGAAATTACCAATATTGACTTAGCTTTACACTAATCAATACTCTTTCCTTGAGGTAAACGAGGGGCTTCTTCCCTGAGCACATGACTACATGGCGAGGTGGTTAATCATACAAACAAAAGCAGAGCTCTTCCCACAGAGAATTCCCCCATCTCTATCGCCATTACTCTTTCATGTAATAATTCAATACATATTTATTGAGTGCTTACTATATGCCAGGTTCTGGGAATAGAGTAATAAATATGACTTATAAGGTTCTCACTATTATGGAGTTTACATTTGGGTTGGGAGAACCAAATGTTAAAACAGTAAACAGGTAAAAATATGGCCAATTCAAATAATGATAAGTTCTTAAAGAATTTATTTTGAAGAAAATTTTGAAGAAAACCAAGCTAGGGTAATGAGAGGAAGAGTGATGTGTGGGGCTTGAAAGAGTAGTCTTGGAAGGCTTCACTGAGGAGAGGACATTTGATCTGAAACCTGCACATTAAGAACAAAACTGTGAAGATCTATGGAAGAGGATAAGAGGCAGCAACCTCATGTGCTGATCACATGCTTGAGAGGTTTGAAGAATAGAAAAAAGGCCAGTGTTCTCTTAAATACCATTGTGTTTTATATGTCCACAACTGAGCACATGCTAGAATGACCATCCCTACATTGCTATCTAGAAAACTCCCACCAACCCTTCCAAGATACAGCTCAAATATTACTTCCTCTGTGAAGCCTTCACTTTCTTCCCCAGTTAGAGTTGAACACTTCTTTGTGTCCCTACTATAGATTAGAATTTCTATCACACTATATTATATTTAACTTATTTACATTTTTCCCCCTTCCTCTTGCTTGAAGGCAAGAGCAATGTTATTGATATATGGATATTTGTGTTCCCTACTACCAAATGCTCTGGGCTTAACAAATAGTAGGTGCATAGAAAGTACTCATTGAATTGAAACACTAAATATCTACTATTGCTGGCATTATTATAGGATTTATGGAGCATACAAAAGAATCTGCCTTCATTGAGCAGTTAAGAAGGTAGACTCTGGAGTCAGAAGCTTGGCTCCAATCCCATTTCCACCAATTACTAGCTGTGTGGCCTTAAAAATTTACTTAATCTCTTCTGTGCTTCAGGTACCTTATCTGTAAGGTGGGAGGTAATAATGGTAACTAAAAGTGAGGATTAAATAATATATATGAAATACTTAGCATACAGAGTATCTGGTACACAATAAGTTCTAAATATTAATTTATTATTTATAAATTAATGAAATTGTTGGATTGATAAGAGTTATACACATGAAAAACAAAACACTACAAATACATCACTATACAGGACTGTTTAAAGTGCCTCCAGAAACAAGATGTTACAGCATCATGACCTCAGCAAAGAATTGTTAAATGAATGAATGAATTTTAAAAAACCAGCCACAGTGTAATAAGTGTTGGCCTGACCATTCTAGAGCACTGTGTTCACTTCTAAGCATCATACTTTAAGAGAAACAAAGTATAGTGTAACTAGAAACAGACCACTAGGATGCTCCAAAATCTGAAAACTATCTGAGAAGAACAATTGAAGAAAATGAGAATGTTCATTCTAGAAAAGGGAATACTTGGGCAAAGGGCAACATGATTGCTGACATCAAACATTTGAAGGTTGTCATGTAGAAAAAAGAAGAGCTTTGCCTGATGCTGCTCTAGAGAGCAGAACTTGGGCCAGGGGATAAAAGTTGTAGGCAGGTGTTTTCAGTTGAACATAGAGAAACATTTGGTGAAAGTCAGTGTTCACCATGGAGGTGAGGAAGAGATAAGTTTCCCATTAGTGGAGGTGCTCATTAACTGAAGAAACACTTAACAAGGATACTGTCAAGGGAACTTTTTTTATTGGGCTGGAGGTTATTCTAGATAACCTTTGGAGTTCCTTACAGGAAGGTCAAGATCTGGACCTTTCATGGGAAGACTAGTGCTACTACATTAAAATTAGGACGTTCTCAAATTGGTAATCTGAAAAGAGCCAAAATGCTCTCAAATACAACACCCTAAAACCTTCCTCTGACCAACCCACTCCTATGCTTTTGTACATAAAATTTCCACTGTAGTCACTCTTTGGACTGGGCATTCAAGGTCCCTGTTCAAATGTAATTCTTTTCTAGAAGAAATACGGCATTAAGCCACTGAGCCATTATCACCAGCTTCTGTTACAGTGGTAAAATTTTTATTCTGTAGACCTCCTCTGTGGTCAGAATATGTTATCTGTCATTCACACTTAGATTGTACAAATTTATCATATTAAATTTACTTGCCTTAAAAGGACCCTGAAGAGATGGAAAATTGGACAGATAAGGTTGGATAATGGTGAGAGGTCACAGGCGTTTTGCCATTTAAGCTACAATCTTCATGGCACACAGTGCAAGCCATGCACAGATACCAAGTCCCTCTGAAGGCACTATTTTTCGTAGCTAGGTAGAAACCCAGCCTTTCATCCTCACAGATGAAGTCCTGTGCTAGGCAGCAATCTGGGCTGGGATTTGCCAAAGCCACTTTGTGCTCTGGCCTTCTGCCAAGCCCATCGATTCAGCTCTTTAAATCGCATCATTTAAGCCCACAAATGTCACAGATCCTATTAGACAAACTCCTCCGGCCAGCAGCAAAGAAAAGAGAGAGAACATGATAAGCCCTCTGAGGCGGCCTGTTAGACCATCCTTAATCTTTCATGCTTGGGGGGACTACATTGGGAGTAGGGTTCATGGGCAGAATGGCATGAAATACCGGCTGGTTTTGTTTCCTTCAGTGAAGAATGTATCTCAAGGCTTGGCTTAGGTTAATAGCAGATGAGTGCATCTGCCAAGTATAAAGGTAAAGGGTGATGAGAAGAAATCTTCCCAATAATACATCGTCAAGAGATGCCAGAAACTCCATCATTATTTACTTACTTTTGGAATAACAGCAGGGTAGGTCTAACAGCAATCATGTGGAGAAAGGATTGGTCTCAGGGCCTGGCGTGAGGCTGAGGCTAAAGCTGTAAGTGAGGGTCAAGTGGCTCTAGCTGTGGGGATCAGAAGAGGGCAGGGAACTAGGCAAGTCATTAGACATCTATATGGCCTGCATTTTGACAGGCAATGCAGGAAACCTGTTTTTGCATCATTCTTTTTTTTTTTTTTGAGACAGAGTCTCACTCTGTTGCCTGGGCTAGAGTGCCATGGCATCAGCCTAGCTCACAGCAACCTCAAACTCCTGGGCTCAAGCGATCCTCCTGCCTCAGCCTCCCAAGTAGCTGGGACTACAGGCATGTGCCACCATGCCAGGCCAATTTTTTCTATATATATATATATATATATATATATATATATATAGTTGGCCAATTAATTTCTTTCTATTTTTTAGTTGAGATGGGGTCTTGCTCTTGCTCAGGCTGGTTTCGAACTCCTGACCTTGAGCAATCTGGCCGTCTCAGCTGCATCATTCTTAATGTGTAGCGTAGAGGCAGGCATGGCTACTTAACAGAGATTTCCAAGGCTGTTACACCAGACCTCTCCTTTACCCTCCAGCACATATCCCTTATCCTCCTAACCAGACATCTCTTTACTTCCAAGATCACAGTAACTTTCCTAATAAAATAATCTATGTTAAGATATTACTATGCTAGCCACATGATTTATTTTCCCTTCCACGGGTAGTTTTGGAGATGTAGTGCCTTAAAGCGTAAGAGTGACTCTCTAAAAGTACAGTCTCAGGTAAACCTCTGGAAATATTTTTTTTCCTACAGTGGAATACTATGATGTCTCTCATAACACAGCCCACTGGAAATGAAATAGACCAGATGAATTTTAAATGCAAGGGATGAAAAGTAAAACTAGACTTTGAATTGGCTACATATCATCCAGTTATACTTACTTCGAGTCTCAGATTATGATTTTACAGTCATCTCTCTTCTCTACTTTAACCAATGCATCTGGCACATGGTGAGAATTCAATAAATGGTATTGCCTGTTGCCTTCATTGTTATTACTATTAGAGGTAGTAGTAGTAATAGGGCCACCTCAGTATCTGGCATGGTGCCTGGGACATATTAAGTATTCAAAATTATAATGATTATTTTTATATCCTTATTGCCTCAGCTCCTGGCAAAATGCCTGGCAGATAATAGGATACCAATTGAGCTAGTTCCATTCATTCTCACCTTTCCTTGAGATAGATTTTTCTTCTGTTTTTCCCACAGCTGTGCCTTCCTAAAGTGGCTACAGATCTTCCTGTAGCAATAATGCTTAGACTAGCACCACCAGTGACACCGTCTGGAAAGAAATCCAAACTTTTCTTACATGGTTTAGCCTGTCAAGTGGCAAATGGGCAGCACGTGTTCAACGCCATTTTTCAGAGGGAGAAAATGAGGTTATGAGCTATTGCCTTGGAATGTTAGCTCACCTCTAATCCCTATATTTTATTATAACCTGAAAAAATTAAGCCTCTTGCTCACCTCTAACCCATCTCCCAACTAGGCCATAATCAATCTCACCACTTTTGCTCTTGCACTCTCCAGGGTCTAGACTGCCCTCACCTTTTCATATTTAATCCATCCTCCAAGGTGTAGCTTAAGAGCTACCACCACCTCCATGAAACCTTCTCTGAGACCTCCAGCCTTTACTGAGCAGGGAGCTGTTCTTTCATATTTCCCCACACTTACTAGCTGAGTGCCAGGCACGCTGGAGGCTCTCAGTGTGTGTGTTCATATTGATTACCTAAATAAATATAAGCAGAATTGGGTTGTTGATTCTCTCTTCAGGAGATCACACTATCTCTTCTCTCCCCTGTCCCCTTTTGCTTACAAGACAGAGGCGGGGAGGCAGTCTACAATTAGTATTATTAAAGTCATTTGCTATTTAGTGCTAAATGCTTACTCTAAATGCTGCTTTCCTTTAGCCACTGTTGAGCTACTTGAAAGTAATGAGAGGAGGCCAGGTGCACACCTGTAATCCTAGCACTCTGGGAGGCCGAGGTGGGAGGATCGCTTAAGGTCAGGAATTTAGATCAAGAGTGAGATATTCCTGCCCTCCCCCCGCCCCCCCCCACTGTCTCTACTAAAAATAGAAAAAATTACCAAGGCGTGGTAATGCACGCCTGTAGTCCCAGCTACTCGGGAGGCTGAGACAGGAGGATCACCTAAGCCCAGGAGTTTGAGATTGCTGTGAGCTAGGCTGATGCCACTATGCTCTAGCCAGGGCAAGAGAGTGAGACTCTGTCTTAAAAAAAAAAAAAATAGGAAGTAGCGAAAGGAACTATCAGTGCTTCTGGAGATAGCCAAGCAGCACCCTGCTCTCCTGAGATTTGGATACAGAGAGGAAATTTGTTATTTGAGCCTGTTCAGGGCAACACTCATCTTCAGATACTAACTTCCCAGAAGATCGCAAGCACATGAATTGCAAATGCCTCTTGATATAATATATGCTTCTCCCTCTGACAAAGCAGGGATGTCATTACCTGGAAGAGTGAGGTAAATGTTTGTGGAAACTTCGTGTCTTCATCTTCTCTTACATCCAGATGAGACAAGGAGCTCTTTTGCTGGCAAAACAGTTCGGTAATGAAAGACATTAAAATGGGTCCATGCCCTAAGTCAGCCTCCAGAGAGTCCCAGAGGCCTCAGGGATGAGAGGGAGAGGGGAGCCAATCACCTAATGGATCTGAGCCTCATTTTTCTCCCCTGGGGATGATCAGCATTCCTATATCACAAGGCTAGTACAAAGAATTAATGAGGAACATGCATGACTTTGATCTGTAAACTATGAGGCAAGAGCTTTGTACTTGCAATTGAAAGCAAAGACTGTCTTTTTTTTTTCTTGGTCTCCCAGAGAAAGTTTAAACACATTGTAGGAGCTCAATAAATAGGTTTTTACTTTAAAATCAATTCTATTAAATGTGATCTGGCTTTAGATATGGTACAAATAAAACTGACTTCACTTCTCAGAATTAAACAGATTCTCAGATATGTTAGCTTCTTGGCTTGGAATGGCAGAGGAAACAATCATGAGTGGGCAGAGGGGGTACATGTTTATCTTCTGCAGATGGCTTTGGTCTATTGGAGTAAATACCCCTTCCCCAGTGAACAGCAGCAAAAAGCAGAGTTTCAGTTAGCACTAAAATAGGATTTCAATACAGGATGTGCATCAGGGACAATGGCAAATGTAATCTTGAAAATTAGCACAGGCCCACAGACCTAGAGCCTAAAGAAAGCTGGACAAAAATGAGCTCCAACCTTGCATTACCAATCAGAAACATTACCATGTGTATTGCCAGGCAGCAGAAGGGAAGGAAGGAAGAAACTTGGTTGTGCCATATCTTAAGAGGTTTACCAACTCTGCCAGTTGCTTTGATCATGTGTGTCTCACTTAACTGTCACAATAGCTTTATGAGGTAGTAATTATTCTCTAGTACAGGACGTGGCACACAGTAAGCAGTCACTAAATGACAACTGATGGTAATATTATTAATATTGATAACCTTAGTGATAATAAACAAAGCACAGAAGGGTTGAATAACTTATCCAAGGTCACAGAGCTGGAAAGTGGTAAAATCGGGGTTTGAATCTAGGTCTTTCTGACCAAATCCTGGGCTTTTTCTGTTATACCTCTTTGCAAGAGGAAAAAGATTATCATTATAACACTTTCGGATTTTCCAATGCCTTAGCAAAGTTGCCTCCATAACTAGCCACTTGCGATCTTCAGTTATCTAAGAATATCTTTGTTCTTCCTCTCTCTCCTCACTCAGCTTTCTAAATTGCTATGAACCATGGCCCAACTATACTACAAAAAGGTCAACTACTCACCGTACAGAGACCGCATTCCCCTGCAGATTGTGAGGGCCGAGACAGAGCTCTCTGCAGAGGAGAAGGCCTTTCTCAATGCTGTGGAGAAGGGGGACTACGCCACTGTGAAGCAGGCCCTACAGGAGGCCGAGATCTACTACAATGTCAACATCAACTGCATGGACCCTCTAGGCCGGAGTGCCCTGCTCATTGCCATTGAGAACGAGAACTTGGAGATCATGGAGCTACTGCTAAACCACAGCGTGTATGTGGGCGATGCATTGCTCTATGCCATTCGCAAGGAAGTGGTGGGTGCTGTGGAGCTTCTGCTCAGCTACAGGCGGCCCAGTGGAGAGAAGCAGGTAAGAGAAATCCCTACAGGCTGGAAAGCCTTGAAAATAGGGAATGTTAGGTAGTCTGGAATTGAGAAGCTCTATCTTGGAAATTGTATCAGTGATCTCAGGTGATATCCAAGTGCTACCCTGCATGGCCCATGCTGAGTTTTACTCAATTGCCTTTTCCTTATTAGTATTTGACTATATACATTCAATACTTAACAACCAAAAGATATGCTCTTTCCAGAATATTCAAGACCCTTCTACCGAAAACAGCGGTAGAAGGGTCTTGAATATTCCTTCCTCCTTCTTCCACTCAAGGAGAGATCAAACACAGATCTGGGGTTTCTCCTTCTCACCAATCTCTTTCCTGAAGACAAGACAGAAGACCTTTAAACTTGAGTGCCATAGAGCAGATGCAGATGGATATAGGGCCTCACATATTTCCAACCCTAGATGTTTGGATTTTTGCTTCTGTGATTCTTTTTTTTTTTTTTTTTTTTTTGCTTCGTTGATTGTTGTTTCCTCCAAGGCCCCTAGACTTAATATTCTGGATTCATTCTTTTATTTCTCCCTCTCTCTTGCCACCATGTCCAA